>JAQBSW010002365.1:0-104972 GCA_029291075.1 Eudiplozoon nipponicum
TGAGAGCCGCATATCTCAATTTGATTTCCATATATATTCAATGCGGCTTGATCCTCGATAGTCAGTTTGCCGTCGTACTCTGATGATGATCATGGAAGGTCGAAACGCGTCAGTGCGTTGCGGCTGGCGGTAGTTTTGTTACGTTGTTCGACGACTGGTTAAATACAATGGGATTGGTGTTTACTTCAAGCTCGCAAACTTGATTTAAAGAATTGTTACCACCACCCGCGCAAAAAATTATTGTTAAATTGTATTTCCTATATATGTATATGTGGCGAAAGCTACAAACAGCAAATATTCGTGACTGAATAGAAATTGTGCAGCCGACATTTCCAGACAAGTTCAATGTATGCGAGACTGCTAGAGGTGAGAGCCGCATATCTCAATTTGATTTCCATATATATTCATGTACTGACTTGGAAACCATATGAATTGCCTTTTCTACACTATACAATTCTTAGTTTATACTGACATATGTAAGTAATTAATGGGTCAGGTGTTTATATCAAGACCGCAACCTTGATTATACAATAATTGTTATCACCACCCGCGCAACCAATGTTCGTTTAATCGTTCATACCAGATGCACAAAATCACCACCCGCAATCAATTAGTTTTAGTTGTAATGTCTATATATATATATATATATATATATATATGTGTGTGTGTGTGTGTGTTTGTGTGTGTGTGTGGAGAAAGCTACAAACAGTTAATCTTCGTGACTGCATAGAAATTGCGCAGCCGACATTTCCAATCACGAACAATGTATGCAAGACTACTAGAGGTGAGAGCCGCATATATAACTTTGCTTTCCATATATATGCAATGCGGTTTGATCCGCGCTAGCCAGTTTGCCGTCGCACTCTGGTGATCATCATGGACGGTCGAAACGCGTCAGTGCGTTGTAACAGGCAGTAGTTTTGTTATGTGGTTTGACGACTGATTAAAGACAATGTGATTGATGTTTACTTGAAGCTCGCAAACTTGATTTAAAGAATTGTTACCAAAACCCGCGCAATCAATTATTGTTCAATTTTAAACGCAGCTTGATCCTCATTATTCAGTTTGTCGTTGTGCTCCGATGATAATCATGGAAGGACGAAACGCGTCAGTATATGTGACTTAATGTATAAAATGCGATTGGTATTATCCCACGCTCATAAACTTGGGATATTCTCGTTTCTACATGCGTTACGCTATCAAATTCTATCTGTCCTCTGGAAATGACAACCCGAAATTTCAAACAATTTTGTTTGGTTGAGGTTGGCTCGATATTGCCTTGCGTCTAGCAGTTCCACAATAGTGGAATTCCAAAACGAATGGTCGACTCTAATTCTATTCTACATCGTTTTTAATATAGATGTGATGAAGCTTTATTGAATTGCATATATAATGGTACAAATTATTATTTTAAAAAAAAGCAAAACTTTTATCACGGATTAATGCAAGTATAACATAGAAAACAATAATCTAATTATTTAGACATTTAGTTGTAACGAAATTAGGTCATAAAACGCCATACCGTAACAAGATTATAACCGCTCATGTAGTGTAACGATTTCGGACCTCTTTGTAAGGAGTCTGTTTTGATTGTTAAAAACAAACCCCACAAACCGAAACAAAGTAAAAACTTTGTAAATAATCATTTAGAAAATAAGTACATCGTAAAATATTTATGTACTTGTTAGATTTCAGTTGCATGAGCTTACTCAATAGAAATGCAATCGCAATCAACTGCTTAAATATGGAGGAAAATTTGGCCAGGGTTGCAAAGATAATCGTCAAGTTAAGGATATGTTTTTGATATATAAGTAGATCAAAGGACGGATGGATCATAATTATGTAGATAAATAGAATGATTAGTTTATACATACGAAAAATGGTGTGATAGACTTAAAGGAAATATAAAGACAAACCGATATAAACGTAGTTGGATGTATAAGGATTGATATATAGGTTGATAAATATAAAAGTTGCCACAGTTAGATAGGAGTATAAACAAACAAAGGTAAAGACATACAATTATTATGAAGATAAAAAATAGGGAGATGGCTCAGTGGTTAGAGCACCAGATTCCGAAGCAGACGTGCCCAGGTTCGAGTCCTGTCCGCGGCAAATTCTGACCAGTACATGATGAGTTCCCAAAAAAGGACGAAACCGTTCTACTGGATGAATTGCCTTTTCTACACTATACAATTCTTAGTTTATACTGACATATGTAAGTAATTAATGGGTCAGGTGTTAATATCAAGACCGCAACCTTGATTATAATAATTGTTATCACCACCCGCGCACCCAATGTTCGTTTAATTATATAAATAGGAAGACAGCTTGTCAGATAGATCGACCGATATATTGAAATTTGGATAGATATATAGAAAAATATAGATAGATAGGAAGATCAATAGGTAGATGGATGTTCGTAGATAGATGGAAAGTTGTGAAGATGGATATATTGACAGTTGGATAGACGGATATGTTTATATATATATATATATATATATATATATATATATATATATATACAGTTCGATGGATAGATGGACAAAATTTGACAATCATTAAGTCGTGGTAAATTTAATTTAAGCAGTTTCACTTACACTTACAGGTAGAATTATTAAACGTAACTGTCCTCAGTAGGTATGTGTGTGTCAAGAATGTTTGTTTGTGTCTTCACGTGTATACTCATCGAAATGAAATTAAATTGATCTAACAATATCTGACTATTCACTAGATAAGCTTACGTCATACCTGTGTGTATGTGCTCGCGTTTGTTTCGGATTAAAAAGTAATCAATTACTGAATGTTTAAATTCATCCATGCCAAATTACATTGATCTAACATCTGAAGATTCATAAGATAAGCGTAGGCCTCACCTCTCTCTTTGTATGTGTGCGTGCGAGCGCATATGTTCAGGACGAAGTAATCAGTTACATATAATTATCCGTATGTGTATACGTGCTAAACTAAAGTTATAAATGTCAATTCCTTTTTGCACATGTCGGACCCATTTATATGCTCACATTTTTAAATGAAGTAATTACGATTGGCATACAGGAAGAAAGGGATCAAGATAACATGATTATGCGGTCGAAAAATTTTCATGATAACCTGAATAATGAAAAGCTAGTAAAAATGAAAATAATGATAAAATGTGTCATTAGGTTAGAAAGTTAAAAAATATTCAATAATTGCTTATTCAACTAATGTTTATAGTAATAGTGTAAAGAAAAGTTGCCATTTTTAAGTAAAAAGGTAATGGTTTATTAGAAGGTGCTGCACCACATGAGGGACCTAAGTTAATAGATAACAAATGATGATGAGATAACAAATAATCAAGGATGAAGATTTAAGATGATCCTAAAATTATTTAAGAGATATTTAATTATTCTTCGCTCGCCATCCGTCCAGAAATTTTCTACGGGCGGGTTCTCGAACTAAAGCATATTTCCCACGGAATCTTTGATTCTTACCACTGAGCCATCCTGCCGCACACTAAGCAAATATTTCATTTCTATACTAACTTAGGTTTTTCGTTATCCTAGGTCGGGGCCCTGTCCGGTCTACTAGATGAATTACCTTTCCTACATTACATAATGCTTAGTGTATACTGAAACTGTATGCATATTATGAAATGATGCTTATATCAAGATCGCAACATTGAATTAAATAATCGTTATCACCGCCCGCACAACCAATGATTATTTAATTAGTTAAATGTGATCTCGGAAAATTCTACGTGTATATGCATTTGCGGACATGCATACGTTGGCATAAACTAAATGTAGCTATCAACCAAATGCTGCTAGATTCCATTCGGCCACTAAAATTTACACTATTACTGACAAAAAGGAAGAAAATGGCCTATTAGACGGATAGCATTTACAATTTTTATAAATAATAAAACTGTGATTTTATATTGTAATTCATTTGTATATATATATATATATATATATATATATATATATAATGGCTCTTACAGAGCTTTCATACGTGTATATCTGATGCTTTCTCAATTTTTCTTACTCTTAATCTTATATCAACACTACCATTTTACAGCTGATACACGTTAGTCTAAATAGTTACGTTTAATATGTAACTACATTTAACAAATTTAGATGTAATCATTTTATGACCAACATATTGTCTAAGAATCCAACGGCCCTAGAATTCAAGTGTGTTTTATCACAGAGGCGGTCTCAAAACAAATAAAATATGGAGCTCACTATTTGAATGGAAGCCGCTCAATGGTAGTTACCCGGGAGCTTTTCATTGGAACACGATTCTCTTATCTGTGCGAATGACGATGTTTACCAATCTCATATAAGCTGAAACAAAATCTGATATTCCAATGACTTTATATCTCCCTGCGCTTAGGTTTTTAACGCCCCAGATATCCAATTTAACAGAGTATAATTAATCACTAATTTAAATTAAGTTTGCAAGCTTCAAGTAACTACCAATCCCATTTAATAAAACGTGTCATCTAACGACAATGCAAAACTACCATCAGTCACACGTAATGACTGTCATGTTGTTCGACGACAGGTTAAATACACTGTGATTGGTGTTTACTTCAAGCTCGCAAATTTGATTTAAAGATTTGTTACCCTTACCTGTGAAGATATTGATGTGGTATGCCAAATTTGAAGGTTTTCGTAAGACGACTTACTCCATTGTTGAAATTCGTGGAAGTTTCTTACGAATTTCCTATTGAGATTGCGGTTGCATTTTTTCACTTGTGGAACGAGAATTTATTTCGCCGCGGATTCCCACAGCTATGTAAACTTCCGTGTTCAACGGTCAGCTCCGCAACCATCAAAACGCAAAAATGTGCTTTGCGCGGCTTTGTAGTCTATCGGGGTTTGAGCTGACCACTGTAAACTGAAGACAAAATGATTCCCGACAGCTATGGCTAAGTAATTTCTAAATCAAGGAGTGAATAACTCAACCCGCAAACCAGTTATGATATAAATCCAATATAGCACTCGAGACATCGTGTTTTTCTTTTTTTTGTATTCAGATGAGCACTTAGCATGTTACGTCTTTGAACGACATCTTGAAATCGCATTTCCGAAAACATCAACATGTTCAAAATTTATCATCATTTTACACAATCATTGTTAAATTACTATAATCAAGATTGCGATCTTGATATAAACACCTGACCCATTAAATACATACATTTGTCAGTATAAACTAAGAATTTTGTAGTGTAGAAAAGGCAATTTATCCAGTAGACCGGTTTCGTCCTTATTGGGAGCTCATCATGTACTGATTCGTCTTTTTCCTCCGAAGGCTACAGCATTATTGATACTAACCACTGGAAACGAGGTACGAAGATGAGATCGTAGCTGATTTATTAGTGGTTAGTATGAATGATGTAGATACCTTCCGATGAAAGAGACGAATCATCATCCAGCCGCCACGCAGACGAACTCGATGCTTACTTGGAAATGGGGATCAATCGGATATTTGCGAAACTGATAGTGCAGATCTACTACCCACGAAAGAAAACCGTGGATACTCTAAAAGCAGCTGCTACTGTCATACTACTTGTTACAAGGTGAATTAAGTCACGAGTAGCGAGATTTTTTCGACTAAAGTTATCATATTTAGAGCACCAGATTCCGAAGCAGACGTGCTCAGGTTCGAGTCCTGTCCGCGGCAAATTCTGGCCAGTACATGATGAGTTCCCAATAAGGACGAAACCGGTCTACTGGATGAATTGCCTTTTCTACACTATACAATTCTTAGTTTATACTGACATAAGTAAGTAATTAATGGGTAAGGTGTTTATATCAAGTTTGTAACCTTGATTATATTAAAAGTTCATAATTTTCTATTTTATATTGATCGCTCATGTTGTAAGCGGTATAAAGGATAATTATGATTCACTATTTGAACTTTTTACTATAGTTATATTGTGTGTGTACTTTAATTTATGTGTTTCCTCTATTATTATGTATCCCAGATTTAAATCATTTCATTAAAGCCATTACCTTTTATGTTGTCTTCTTCAACGGAGCATTAGCAGTCGTACTAATCGGACTGAGTAGACTGGAATGGGCCTACAGTATAGAGGGCGGAATATGAGAACAAGTCGTATATATATTACGGTGGAGTAATTTTTGTTGGTACAATGGCGTTTACCACTAATATATCAGTGCTATTTAAGATTGTAAACAATACGCACAATTATTTTGATGAAATTTTCTGTCGCATTCAGCATACATTGAAAGTTTGCCGTTATCCAACACCCCAGAGGTGTTCGGTTTGCATCCTAACGCTGAAATCGGGTACTACTCGTCGGCAGCTAAGGAGATGTGGCGTCTTCTGATTGAGTTGCAACCACAAACTGAGGATGCATCAGTTACAGCAACGACCGATGCTGAGAAAAGCAGCAACAGTAACAACAACACCGGAAGCAAACCGGTGCTTAGTCGAGACGACTTTATACGCCAGGTAGGCTGTTTTTTGGTTGCTTCAAAGCCAACTTGTTGGCGATCTGTCTAATTGTATTTAGCAGGTGTTCACAAAAGTTGTTATTCTTCATTTTTGTGTAGCTTAGTCTATCTCAAAAACCATGTAGTTGGTACATTTTACAGGTACAGTACAAGCTCGCAAACTTGATTTAAAGAATTGATTTCGAGACAAAATATGTATTTTCAGAAAATGAGCCATCGTCACTCGGAGCAAATACATTTTCAAAAAATGAATATTTCAAAATTATCGATTTATACACACATATGAACACATACTTGGCGTGCGCTTATCAAGAAAAACTTCAGTAATTGTTATGAAATCATTGTAATTTTACTTAGATGAGCATACACGTGCAGGTAATTGTATTTTGTTTAATGATTTACAGTCACAGACACACGCATACACACATATTCTATCTGCCAGCAGTTATAAACTAGTATAATTAAAAGAACTTTAGCACTTGGTACTTTGATGGGCAATTTCATTGTGTCATAAACTTATCAATGTCGAAAAATATTTGAAGTGAATATTTGGACAGTGAACGCAAAAGCCTTGTTTCGCACAACAGGAATCAAACAATTAATCAAAACCCAATCGTGTAAAACTTAATTTTTAAACAATATTTATACAAAAAAATTAATTTAAATTTTATCTTATTTATAGAACAATAGAATTTAGGCAATCATGTATTAGGTGTTGCGCACCTAGTAACAAAATATTTCAAACTAAAGGTAGTATGAACGGAAGGTTTAATCTCATCTGCACATTCATTTCGTGTTTACTGGCGACTCATCAATAGGACACGGTATTAACCCTATACCCACAATACAGTTGGGTAAGGAATGTTTGGCAATTGGACGTTACAATCTCCTATACGAATGTGTAAACCAACAATAGTGGAGCTAATTTCATATAAAGTCTTCAACAATGCGATTTCAAAGCCAACTCACTATATGTAAATTATATACCGAGCCTGTAAAGGATACCAACACTATTCTTTAAATCAAGTTTGCGTGCTTGAAGTAAACACCAATCCCATTGTATTTAACCAGTTGTCGAACAAAATAACAAAACTACCGCCAGCTGCAACGCACTGACGCGTTTCGACCTTCCATGAGTCATCATCAGAGTACGACGGCAAACTGACTATCGAGGATCAAACCGCATTGAATATATATGGAAATCAAATTTAGATATGCGGCTCTTACCTCTAGCAGTCTTGCATACATTGAACTTGACTGGAAATGTCGGCTGCACAATTTCTATGCAGTCACGAACATTAACTGTTTGCAGCTTTCGCTCGATAGTCAGTTTGCCGTCGTACTCTGATGATGATCATGGAAGGTCGAAACGCGTCAGTGCGTTGCAGCTGGCGGTAGTTTTGTTATGTTGTTCGACGACTGGTTAAATACAATGGGATTGGTGTTTACTTCAAGCACGCAAACTTGATTTAAAGAATTGTTACCACCACCCGCGCAATCAATTATTGTTTAAATTGTATTGCCTATATATGTATATGTGGCGAAAGCTGCAAACAGTTAATGTTCGTGACTGCATAGAAATTGTGCAGCCGACATTTCCAGTCAAGTTCAATGTATGCAAGACTGCTAGAGGTGAGAGCCGCATATCAAAATTTGATTTCCATATATATTCAATGCGGTTTGATCCTCGATAGTCAGTTTGCCGTCGTACTCTGATGATGATCATGGAAGGTCGAAACGCGTCAGTGCGTTGCAGCTGGCGGTAGTTTTGTTATGTTGTTCGACAACTGGTTAAATACAATGGGATTGGTGTTTACTTCAAGCACGCAAACTTGATTTAAAGAATTGTTACCACCACCCGCGCAATCAATTATTGTTTAAATTGTATTGCCTATATATGTATATGTGGCGAAAGCTGCAAACAGTTAATGTTCGTGACTGCATAGAAATTGTGCAGCCGACATTTCCAGTCAAGTTCAATGTATGCAAGACTGCTAGAGGTGAGAGCCGCATATCAAAATTTGATTTCCATATATATTCAATGCGGTTTGATCCTCGATAGTCAGTTTGCCGTCGTACTCTGATGATGATCATGGAAGGTCGAAACGCGTCAGTGCGTTGCAGCTGGCGGTAGTTTTGTTATTTTGTTCGACAACTGGTTAAATACAATGGGATTGGTGTTTACTTCAAGCACGCAAACTTGATTTAAAGAATTGTTACCACCACCCGCGCAATCAATTATTGTTTAAATTGTATTGCCTATATATGTATATGTGGCGAAAGCTGCAAACAGTTAATGTTCGTGACTGCATAGAAATTGTGCAGCCGACATTTCCAGTCAAGTTCAATGTATGCGAGACTGCTAGAGGTGAGAGCCGCATATCTAAATTTGATTTCCATATATATTCAATGCGGTTTGATCCTCGATAGTCAGTTTGCCGTCGTACTCTGATGATGATCATGGAAGGTCGAAACGCGTCAGTGCGTTGCAGCTGGCGGTAGTTTTGTTATTTTGTTCGACAACTGGTTAAATACAATGGGATTGGTGTTTACTTCAAGCACGCAAACTTGATTTAAAGAATTGTTACCACCACCCGCGCAATCAATTATTGTTTAAATTGTATTGCCTATATATGTATATGTGGCGAAAGCTGCAAACAGTTAATGTTCGTGACTGCATAGAAATTGTGCAGCCGACATTTCCAGTCAAGTTCAATGTATGCAAGACTGCTAGAGGTGAGAGCCGCATATCAAAATTTGATTTCCTATATATTCAATGCGGTTTGATCCTCGATAGTGTGTTTGCTGTCGTACTCTGATGATGATCATGGAAGGTCGAAACGCGTCAGTGCGTTGCAGCTGGCGGTAGTTTTGTTATGTTGTTCGATGACTGGTTAAATACAATGGGATTGGTGTTTACTTTAAGCACGCAAACTTGATTTAAAGAATTGTTACCACCACCCGCGCAATCAATTATTGTTTAAATTGTAATACCAACACTATGTTAGTTGTGTCAGTACTTGATACCAACACTATGGTTGCCGAGTCGATACATGGTACCAACACAGTGAATTTCAAGGTTTGCTAAAGTTCATCAAAATTGAAAACTACAATTACTTCTGAACGCCTCTTATTTCATCTAATTCATATACTCTGGTCTTAAGTGATATTATTTATCACTTTCGCGGCAATCATGATATCATTGTGGAGACCCAATAGACATGTAATTGTGTATAAGTTGTTGCGCACCTAGTAAACATTAGTTCAAATATGGCGGGAAAGAAAAGCCAAAGTCAACATGAACGGAAATTATAATCGCATATGCAAATTCGTTTAATGTCTACTGACGACTAATCGATAGGAGCTGGTATTAAGCTCCAAACACACTGTGTAGTTGGTCAAAATATGTTGACACCGTCCAAATGTTCGATAGAAATTGTACAATTATTCATTCCGACTTGGACATATTATTATGATTCTATTTGAAGTACCTTGATATTATTTACTTAATACATAATACATAAATGCAGCCTACTCTAATTTGTCTATGATAACAGAACAGTAGCTGACTTTAAAATATGGATAAAGTATACTTTTTTAATATTTTTAAAACCGATTTGTTTCTTCCTTTTTAATTTCAATAGACTTGTTTATATCGATTTTTATTTTGAGAACCAGTTTGGCTGCTATCTTACTTCATTTCATCTGGAAGGTCTTTATGGGTATAGTTTAAACCCTGAAGAAAGGACTGGAAATAAAGTCCCGAACATTTGTAAAAAAAATTAAAAAACTTTTCACAAATTATTTTTCCAATAAAAATTGTTTAAAACAAATTACTGCCTTCAATTACCTGATTATCGGGTTGCGATCCGATTTGTTTGCATCCGCTGTCTTCCTATTTTTTTCTCCAGAATTTTCGATATCCAGATACGGATATATTTTTCAATGGAAAGCTCATATCATACTAAGTTGACAATCAATATGTCAAGTGGAAATATTAGTTTAAACTGCCCCATTTATACTTGTTGTTAGATCTCTTAAGCATAAAATGCTAGGAAAGTGTATGTCAAATTGGTTTGTGTATATTTCTGCATGTGTACACGCTTCGAGATTGCATTTATTTAGTCTCAATTACTGACAACTCACTAGATAAGCGTACGCCATGCCTGTGTGTATGTATTCTCGTTTGTTTTCGATTGAAGAGTAATCAACTACTACACGTTTACACTCATCCCAGTGAAATTACAGCGATTTAGCAACATATGACTAATCACTAGATAAGCGTATGCCACGTCTTGTGTTTGTGTATGTGTGTGTGACCGTTTGCTTTAGACTTAGCAATAATCTGTTACATGTAATTAACGGCACGTGTAACAGAAATTCACATGAAACTAAAATAATAACTGTCATTTCCTAAACGCACACGTCAGACCTATTTTTACACGTACTATCCTAGATGAAGTAATTACGAGTGGCATCCTGGTGAGGAGGGGGCAAGATACTGTGAATAAAGTAAATAATTTAGAGTTAGCAAAATCAAGTTAGAAACGGAAAAGTATTCTATTAAGGTGGATAGTTAAAATAAAAAATAAAAAGGGGTCGTAAAAGAAATTGAAAATTGTCTGATAAAGAAAGATGCAAACATAAATGTTTGTTACAAAGCGCTACACTAACAACAGAACGTAAGATAACAGATAAAATAAGATAACAAGTAATCAAGGATGAAATAATAAGATAATCAAAAATAAATTAGGCGATATTGAATTACTCACTCTCCACCTCTGTAAGTTAATATCAGTCCAGTGTTCTTATTCTTTTACTTGAGCGAGTTTCTGATTCTGATTCTGATTCGTGCAATCTTCGTTTTCTACCATTATTTAGTGCTGTATTCCAAATAGGACCTAGTGATTTTTCTACGGCTGTTTCATTCATTATGTCATTTCTCGATTTAATTTCGATGTATTCTCTAATCAGTCTAGTCGATCTGCTACGGCTACAAATTGATATACGTCTGCACCCATCCCAATTAATTGTGTGTCCTGTCTCTACTGTATGGCGTGCAAGATCTGATCTATTAACATGGGCATACTTGCATGCGGTTTTATGTTCCCCTCTTCTAACCTTAATTGAGCGCATGGTTTCACCCACATACATCAAGTTACAGTCGTTACATGGAATTTCATATACTCCTGATGTGTCTAGCGGTTCTATTTTTTCCTTTTGGTTGGGAAGTATAATACCTAGTGTAAGGGTCTGTTTTAAAATAGTACGTATATTGTATTTTGATGCTACCATTTTGATTTTCCTACTTAGTTTAGAGTCAGGTATAACCATTACCCTCCGGTAATCTTTTGCTTTATTTGACTTCACGTACCTCCAGTCATGATTAAATTTACTTATAACGCTCATTATAGTTGCTTCAATTAACTTTAGAGGATACCCATTATCACTGAATATTTCTCGCAGTCTCCCTAATTCAATCTCTCTATGTTTATTATCTGTTAATCTTAAGCTTCTTATTATCATCGATTTTTAGATACCGATTTTCATTCTATATGGATGATTTGAATCGAAATTAAGAAGGATACCTGAGTAAGTATCCTTCCTATAAACATCCTGTTCTAGTTTTGTACCATTTCTAATTAACTTGACATCCAGAAATGGTAATTCGCCACATGATACATTTTCAATTGTAAATTTAAGCTCGCTCACCTGATTTGCTATGTTTAAGAAATTTATCAGATGATCCTCTCCGTGATTCCAAATAACTAATATATCATCCAAATATCGTACATACAATTTAGGATTTAGGGGCGTTATATCTAAGAGAGTCTTCTCCATGTAATGCATGAAGATGTTAGCTATTGGAACCGATAGTGGTTGCCCCATTGGAACACCTCTAATCTGCTTATAAAATGCATTCTTAAATTTAAAATAAGTTGAGGACATCATCTCCATGACGTGTCTAATCGTCATTTTGCTTCCTTCCAATATTACTGGATGATCAACAAGGAAACGCTGAAAATAGTCTAGTGCTTTAGGTACTGGTATATTGGTGTACATTGACACCACATCTAAACTCGCCAATCTATCGTTTTCATTAAGTTCACATTTATCTACAATCTCAACCAAGTGGTATGAATTCATCAAAGTATTGTCTAAGAAGTACGAATATTTCTTTATTCTATGACATAGAAGCTTAGACATTTTATATGTTGGAGAGTGTTGGACATTAACAATAACTCTCAAAGGGTTGCCTGGTTTATGTATATTTACTAAACCGTATACTCTAGAAGCGACTGTATCTCTTTGTATGAGAGCGTTACCATGCGCTTGATCTAATTCTCCTTCAGCAATCATGTTATTGACCAATAATTTAACTTCTCCTTGTAGCTTATCCGTAGGATCTTTATTAATTTTAGTGTATACCTCTATATTGTCTAGTTGTTCATACATTTTATCATTATAGTCAGATTAACTCATCAGAACCGTCGCTCCCCCTTTGTCTGCTTTCAAACATATCACACAGTTTGCTATTAACGCTTTCTTGAGACTTTTTATTTCATAATTTGGTTTATATTTTATCTCTGCGTTCGTTAGCACAGCTGCGGCTACGTCTAATTCAAACCTAACTTTATCTTTGTCTGAGAGGAATTGTGCTGCTTTAACAGCCTCAGTAATTATCTCATTTTTTGGTGATTTCTCAATTTGGATAGCTGTATTCAGACCACGATTTCAGCTTTCTCATTAAGATTTATTTCAGAAAGATTTACCACTCGATTAGTTACAGCAGGACACGTCCTAACTATGTTCTGTCTATAGATGCTCAAACTTTCTATCATGCCTGATGTGAACCTTTTTTATCTCCCTATTACGTGCGCCATCAGTAAAATCCTCTATACATTAGAGTCATCCGCGTGCAAGAAGGAAAGTAACATAGATCTTATTTTAGTTTTCTCTCTAATTAGTTCAAATTTGCGTTTTTCTAAATCGCTAATCAATGTATTCATTATGTTCAAAGTCAGTTCATGTTTAAGAGATCCATCATTATCATTTAAATGAAATGGCAGTTTAAATTTAAAACATTTAAGAATTACGCAATGTTTTAAACATATTTTAATGAAACGAATATTTTCCACTTGCCTTACTAATTGTTTCTTTATGTGATGATAGCGATTTTGCAGCTTCACTGTTGTAGCACCGTATTTAGTACCTAAATAAGATTTAAAAGAAACATGTTGCGCCACAGGGAATAGATCATTTACCTGATTATCGGGTTGCGATCCGATTTGTTTGCATCCGCTGTCTTCCTGATTTTTTCTCGAGAATTTTCGATATCCGGATACGGATATCTTCTTCAATGGAAAGCTCATATCATACTAAGTTGACAATCAATATGTCAAGTGGAAATATTAGTTTAAACTGCCCCATTTCTACTTGTTGTTAGATCTCTGAAGCATAAAATGCTAGGAAAGTGCATGTGAAATTGGTGTATATGTCTGCATGTGTACACGCTTCGAAATGAGATTACAGTGATTTAGTCACAATTACTGACAACTCACTAGATGAGCATACGCCTGCCTTCAATGTTATAGATATCGTATTCCAGGTAATTCGCTGAATACATAAAACCCCTTTAACATCGGCTTTGTTGACACATTTCTGATTGTAGAGGAAATACTTAAAAGCATTTATTCATTAGGTAAGGCGTACATATCAACAAATTAGAGCAAGGAGAATATGCAAATTTGATAGGCACTAGATGTATAGAGTTAACTTCAATAAGTTTTTCTAGTTCATATCATTTTTCGACTGTAAACAACTTCTCGCAGGTTTTATTGTCCTACTTTCTAGGAGATGAGTTTGGGAAGGAATTATCAGCAAACAATTTTGTGCTTATTGAGATACTGTAATTTTAATGTTCTTCCCGGTAACAATATAAATTAATTATGCGTTTTAAAAGAAGTAAAATTTTGTATAGATAAAATATTGCATTATTCTTTACCACTTTCAAATTAAATTAACTTTATGTGCAAATTTAGGTGGCGGATGATGTACTGAAAGCCGTTCCAATTATATATGACCGCGAGAAGATTCGCAAGGCAATGCGTTCAGACATCACGCCAACGGGGATAGTTCTACTGCAGGCAAGTCTTAAATACTTCATACTTTTTGTAATATGAATGGGATTGAGATGAATTTGAATGTAATTTTGTTTGGAAATTGTGCGACTGGTCAAATACAATAGGATTGTTGCTTATTTTAACCTTGAAGACTTGATTTATAGAATGTAAGCTGTATTACCAACGTATTTGCCTAATTTTGCTATTATGCACATTGCTTATTACTTGCTTACAGTGTGTTTTATTTCTAAATTTATATATTTTTTTACAAATGGTTAAACTTCTCTCAGTTCTTCGTTTCTTATAAAAACAAACATTTTTGTATGTTATGTTAGATCACAATCTAGCGGACTAACTTGTGGCATTTTAATTATATATTATTAATCGAGGATTGTGAATGAAATGTTTGAAGATCTTTCTTTGTTCGTGATCTTTTAATAGATCATAGTCAATTACTCACAAATGTTTTAACTTGCATAACCTATGCAATTTGATTAGCCTATTAGCGCATTACCTTTGGTCTACTTTTGTGCTCCGAGTTGAAATGTTTGCTCTACCTTCTTTATCCAACTTTAACATATTGAGAATAATCATCTCATTAGCGGTGCAATATTTTCTGCTTATCTACCGTTCTAAATAATCAATGTGTTATGTAAATTCTTTAAATCAAGTTTGCGAGCTTGAAGTAAACACCAATTCCATTTTATTTAACCAGTCAGTTGGCCATTGTACTCTGATGATGATCATGGAAGGTCGAAACGCGTCAGTGCGTTGCGACTGGCGGTAGTTTTGTTATGTTGTTCAACGAATGGTTAAATACAATAGGATTGGTGTTTACTTCAAGCTCGCAATCTAGATTTAAAGAATTGTTACCACCAACCGCGCAATCAATTATTGTTTAATTGTATTGTCTATAGATATATATATATATATATATATATATATATATATATATATATATATATATATGTGTGTGTGTATGTGTGACGAAAGCTACAAACAGCTAATGTTCGTGACTGCATAGAAATTGTGTAGCTGACATTTCCAGTCACATACAATGTATGCAAGACTACTAGAGGTGAGAGCCGCATATCTAATTTTGCTTTCCATATAAATGCATTGCGGCTTAAACCTCGCTAGTCAGTTTGCCGTCGTGTTCTGATGACAATAATGGGAGGTCAAAACGCGTCAGTGCGTTGCGACTTCCGGTAGTTTTGTTATGTTGTTTAACGACTGGTTAAATACAATGGGATTGGTGATTTCTTCAAGCTCGCAAACTTGATTTAAAGAATTTTTGCCACTATCCGCGCATTCATTTATTGTTTAATTGTATTGTCATGTAAATGTTATAAAATATTTCGAAATTTTGCTTCAATTCAGGAGCTGGAGCGATTCAACCTGTTGACAACGCGGATGCGTAGCAGTTTAGAGACACTGAAACGAGCTCTGGCTGGTGAGGTTGGTATGTCTGCCGAGTTGGACGACGTGGCGCGTTGCCTCTTCAACGGTCAGTTGCCAGAAATTTGGCGCAAACGTGCTCCTGCCACACTGAAAGGTCTCGGAGGTTGGATGCAACATTTTAGACGAAGAGTTGATCAATACAACCAGTGGGTGAGTATATTAAGCCATAGAGATCTTAAGATTTAGGCTTATAGTGATTATATGTGATCTGGTTCAAAATTTTTTTCTAGTTTGATACAAAAAGCATACTGGTGTGAAAGTCTAGCTTTTGCAAAATATCATCGTAAGTGACATTTCGTGGGAAAATAGCATTTAAGTCTACAGAAGTTTGAAAAGAAAGATTTTATATGTTAGAATAAATAGGCATAGGGCATAATTTTAGATTTGGATGCACTTAGGGAAATTCTTTGGTTTGTCTGATATCCAAATTCGAAAAAGCCATTTAAATAATCAGAAGAGGTTAAAAATATGCTCTATCTGCTGTCAGACCAATGGTTGTTTGTGCTATGCCGTTTTGCTACAACGGTAACGCGGATTTTTCGTAACATATACTAATAGAAATATTTGTCAAAATTCGAACATTTTAACTATATTAACATCAAAACGGCGTTCACATTTACCTATAAAAGGTCATTCAATCGAAATTGAATGCCAAGAAAATAGATATTCTATGCTAACGGGGGCAATATATCTATAGAGACGTGATGAACGTAATTACATTATTTGGTTTATTCGAGCTAATTTAACAATAGGTATGCCATATTTAATACTACTACTACTACTACTACTACTACTACTACTACTACTACTACTACTACTACTACTACCACTACTACTACTACTACTACTACTGCTGCTGCTGCTGCTACTGCTACTACTATTACTACCACTACTACTATTATATATATATATATATATATATATATATATAATAATAATAAATTTTTATTTGGCAGCAAAAGCTAGCGAGTCAAAAGTTCAAGATACAATTCATAAGTATGGATATGCATAGTTGAGTGAAATGGTGACTAGAAAAATATTTAACGATAATGATAACAACGGTGATACTGTTAGAAGTTGAGAAAGCAAAGTGCTTTCAGCAACTTCGTGTCAGTTCTTCCTGAGGAGAGATAAATTTCAATTGACTGGGATAGAATTGACCAGAACAAGGCCTGCGATTTGTCAGGATATCAGTGCCATATGCGGGTTTTTCTGTCTTCATTTGCATGAAAATATACTTTCGTAGGGGGCGAGGAAGAACGAGCACCATACCTCGGCGGTCAAAATTTTTTCGTAACAATTTTTGGGCCTCCGGTAAGTAGCTGAAATAAAATGAGGAGATTCAATAAAGAAATTATGGCAGATCAATGGATATTTACAAGTACGCATCTAATTCGTCTTTTTGGTGGCTAGGTGTTGATTCGTCCCTCTCCTCTGAAGGCTTCAACATCGTTCATACTGACCACCGGAAACGAGGTACGATCTAATCTGCGTACCACATTTCCAGTGGTTAGTATAAACGATTTTGAAACCTTCGGAGAGAAGGGGCGAATCAGCTAAATATACTGGGAGTATAGATTGATTGAATTGAAGATTTGTTGTTGCGCGTGACGTAGTGATGGCTAGGATGAGCGAAATTCGACAGCAAAAGGCATGTTGACATCTTATAAACGAAGGGGATCACTTGTAATTGTTGAAGGAAACATAAAAGGAGAAGATTTGCAAAGAGCAGGCGTTCACGATAGTTATGAGCATGAGGGAGGGCACATTTCAGAAATCGAAAAGCGATATGCTCAATTGCATTAGAAGCTACGGTGAGGGGATAATAAAAGTCGCTGGCATAGGAGACAAGTTGTAAGACGTAGGCTTTAAATAAAGTAAGTTGCAGAAACGGGTTTTAATTCTTGTAGTAAATAAAACGGGCCCATCTCAGGAGAGTAGAATTAGTTTGATTAAAGTTTAGGGAAAAGTCTAGTGATTTAGAAAACTAGATGCCTGGGTGCTTGAGACAGTCAATCATTTCAATATTAAAAAAAGAGTTTTCTGCCAGGAACGAAAGGGTGCGGGTGAAGTTTTATCATGCGAGTCTTATTAAGATTGATTATAAGACTGATTATGCTAAGATAAGAGTGCAGTCAAGATAATAGCTGAGTGACTAGAGCTGAGAAAGGAATGAGTGAGATTAGACAGCTGAATACTATTACTATGTTATCGGCATAATTGAACAGTTTGAACACGTGCGAGTGCTAGGTTGAATAGTATAGGGCCAAATACTGAACCCTTGTGAACTCCAAATCGGATAAGAGCCGATCTCAAATAACCATTTCCGAATCTTATAGTCCGAATCTTTTATTTGCTCAATAAGGCGAATTCAGTTGCTGAGAATGATACTGAATCAAAAGCCTTGGAGATATCCAGAAAGAGGAGAGTGCATTCATGACCTTTAGAAATGGAGGAATAACAGTAGTTAAGGGCAATGATTAAATTGAAGGATGAAGAGCGCAATATTGGTAATTAATGATGCCGAAACTCTCTCTTGACTTCATAAAATAATAAGTTATGTTATATATGATCCTGTCGAAGATTTTAGTGAAAGCTATTGGGTAGAGATTTTTAAATGAAGAGATCGATTAAATGCCATTTTTTAAATGAAGCCACTCCGGGTGGAGATAGGTAATTTCGAGACATCTGTTGATATATTCAGCAATCAGAGTGAAGTGATTCCAGCCTTGAGGAGCAATCAAACCTAAGGAGATACAATGTCGATCAAATTGACGTTTAGATTTAATGTCCTTGATTGACCATGGTCGGCGAAACTTTGAGCTCATGCAGATTCTCAGTGTTCCCGTTATCAAATACCTCAGTAGATGAATTGAAAATGGAATAGAAATTTACAAGAAAACTCAGATAGTTAAAATAAAATTTTTTTGCGAAACTGGATTAATCGAAATTACCTGATCTGCGTTTTGACTAACGCAGTTGTTCTTTTTCCAGTAATTTTCATTCTTTACCAAAATATTTCGGCTGCCTTTATCGGCAGCCTTCTTTAGTTGGTCTATCTTCACCGATTTAAAAAAAACCAAACTAATGAATCAGTTAAACGAACAATAGTTTCGCGCGCGGTGTTAACAATCACTTTTCTAATCAAGTTTGAGTTCCCAATAAGGACGAAACCGGTCTATTGGATGAATTGCCTTTTCCATACTATACAGTGTCGAGTTAATACTGAAAAATGTATGTACATAATGGGTCAAGTGTTTATATCAAGTGTGCAACCGTAATAAAAAGGTAATGAATCAGTTGGTTATTTTGATTGCGAAATTTTTACGGGAGTTGGGAGCCGCCCGAGTTCGCCTTCTGATGTTGGGTGCTTGTCTACTGATTGTTTGTACATCGGATTGCGTAAGCGTGGGCAAGTGACGAGATACTTCACTTGTTCGATGTGCGTATGTACTGGATATAGGTGGCAGATGCTAAGTGGATGGATAAGACGTCGTAAATATGGGAAACGCACGAAGAAAGGTTGCCTGGGATGAATAATTATATCAAAACAATGGCATCACAGAGCTGGCTAAACTATTCCCAATCAGTGAATCATCTCGATGTTTGTATATTCTCTCTTGGGATAAAAGAAAAGAGAGGGATAAGAAAGGATACCTGTCAGCGGTTTAGATTATGAAGGATTTCCCGATTTTTTACGTCGGTCATCTTTTTGTTAGAAAGAACGCAGTCAAGTTGGTTGTTTCCTCGGGTAGGCAAATGCAAAAATTGATTCAGTAAGTTGTCACCAAAAAGCCGATGCAGCGGATGGTTTTCCAATGTTAAATTGTGCCAGTTAGCATGAGTAAAGTTAAGTTTTCTCCTACAGTTTCGAAAAAAATATGGACAAAATTTTGGTCAAACGAATCTCGTCAATTATTAAGAGATTTGGACGCCGATAGGTAACGTCGACAGATTAGATTTGATCCAGAATCACTGGCTGAAATAAAAAGAAAGCTAGCCCTAGTTAATTGGAGGTAGTTAGATTTTTAGTTATGAGAGAGGACCGGACCTATGCTGCAAATTCAACCACTCGGCCAACGGCTCTGTCGCTTCGAAAAATGAGTATTCGTTGATGAGGAAATGATCGTCATAATTTGTCGTAGAAGATAGACACATTTCGACAAGAAAGTACATATACATCTCTTTTTAAGATAGGAATGCCCGCAGCTGATTTATTTTGGTTACGAGTGGCCTGCACTTGATAAGGATTGCCAAAAGAAACTTAAGGGAAAGATGATTAAACCTGGGAGGAAAAAGTACGGGGGCTTTACAGCGGCGACCAGAGTGCAAACAGGGGCTGATAAAGTTGATTTTACGCTTGTTGATGAGAATTGAGCGTTCATAATCAATCTGGACTATTTTAGTGGCGCTTTTGTCATGGCGGGTGTGGGAGTTGATGGTTTTCAAAACAGGACGAAGGCTGTTCTGCAGGGTTCGAGCAGCTCGACTGAAGCTTGGCGATCGACCATTGAAATGATTCCATTCGAATGATTCCATCCTCGAGAATCGAATCATTCCATTGGACAATTCTTGATTCAAACGAATCACCCTTGGGCAAGAATGGATTGAGTCGATTTTGATTTCGCAAGCGACGGGTTCTGGTCCACCTCACTGACTGAAATTATGGGTTTCGACTAGCACTAGAAACTTCAATAAGATGTTCGTTGATAGCAATTGTTACGTGGCTGAGACGGCCGCGACGTCGCAGTAGGACTTGGGTTGGTTTAGTGTAGTTTTGGACTGACCGTGCGTGCTAGATGATAGTGTGAGCCTTCCAAAGCGAAAGTGGATCAGCACAATAGAGGCGACAGTTGGAGAGTCACTGAGGATGCCTTCCATTAATGAGCGGCATTATTTAGAGTTACTCCTCCTAGGCTAAACAGATGTGGTTGCGGGAGGGGTTGAGATCGCTGGCTGAGAACTTTGTGCTTGCTTTGCAATGTGCTATCACGCTTTAATTTAACGTTACCTGCCTATACCAAGGTTGATCGAACTTTGAGCGATTCAAACTCACGATAGAGAGCCTTTTGTGATATGAAAGCACAAAAGCACTACGTTTTCCGGCTGAAATATCTTTAACATGCCGAATACATATATATTAATAAAAATTTACTGAATTAAATTGTTGTAAAACTTAAATTTCCCTCTAAAGAGCTGCATTTTATTTCGAAATAACGTATCTATATCCATCGCTCAAGACTGGTACTACGGTACTATATAATTTTTAAGTTTCTCTTATCTCAAAACAGGCAATTACTAATGATTAGATATTTGAAATCCGTATTTTTTCGGGTTTTCGTGCGCTTTTAAATGACAAAAAGTAATACCTGATATTAATTCATGGATAGTTTAAAGTAACTTAATCTTTTCTAAGAGGCTTGTGCCAGTGTCAAGTTAACGCACGTAAAAGATCAGAAAAAAGAATAACTTTTGACAGTTAAAAAATTTCTGTCGATCTGTTTTGATTATAATATACTTCTTTTCTTCCTGTTTTACTAGATTGATATGGGTGAACCGACAGTAATTTGGCTCTCCGGCCTCCAGTGTCCAGAATCCTATTTAACGGCTCTGGTGCAATCGGTTTGTCGTAAGATGAGTTGGCCTCTTGATAAGAGTACCTTGTTTACAACCGTCACAAAGTTTGAGACAGTCGACGAGGTGCAGGAAAGAGCACATATGGTAAGAAGAATAATACTCACACAACCGCTATTTTAGGAACAATACACCTAGGTAATACATAGAAATGACTTAACCTATGCCTCTACACACAAAATTATGGCAAAGCAAATTTGGAAATACAAATTCCTTGCCGTTTTTACTGTACCGCTTCATAACATCAGCGGAACCCCTCAGTTAGTTCTGTCCTATTAGGACAATAATTTTAAGTTGGTTCTATTAGTAATAATTAACAAGATTGCGACTGAGCTCGTTCCGATGACCTATCCAGAAGGATTTCTAACCTAGAAATGTAATGCAAACGTGGACCTCATCCTGGTAGACGAACAGGTCCTATACCACTCATTTTAATTGCTGTTGACATTAGGTGCCTCGGCCATGTCCGAATCTGTCCCCCTTATTTCTTACTCACATCTGGCGCTGGCTTGAAGAATAATGCTCTACTTGATATTCTAATTGTAGGCATGCATAAAACGTGATCGATCCAGTGCTGTGGACCAGGCACTATTTGTTTTTCTAACGAGGAGCACTTGTTGGGTGCACCAAAAATACGTCTATGGACGTCTTTTTTAATTATTCGTTTTTGGTGATCAATATAGACTACGCTTCTCAATCAACGGTGCTCGAATGCCCGTAAGCATCTAAAGTCCTCGATTCTTAAGTACCAAATTTTGCTGGCGTCTATTAAATCTGCGCGTATTCATGCATTGTACACACGATCTTTAAGGCAAAATAAGAGAATCATGTTTCTCCGTAAATAGCGAAGGTTGCAGAAAGCTACTCTTCATTTGCGATTCCTATATTTAACTCGTCACTTATATTGGTCGAGCAATGTATGTTACCAAAACATAAACTTGTCAACTATATCCAAATCCTCTCAATTTAGCTGTAGATTTGCAGTGAGTGATAGGTGATCCGGTAGAAGTGAACTACATTCAGAGGGTGCGAATTTCATACCGAAAGCCAGAACAACGACTGCTAATCTATTGGAGGTGGTCTGAACTGATTATCTGTTATTGTATAATAATAAAATATCGTTTGTATAATTAAGCAACCAATGATTGCGTAGGTGGCGATAACAATTATTTTAATCAAGGTTGCGAGTTTCATATAAACTCCTATACTATTACAGATACCTTTGTCAGTATAAAGCAAGCATTGTACGTATACTGGGATTGGTATATATATTAAGCTCGCAACTTCGATTTAAATAATCATTTGCGCAATCAAGATTAGGTAATCTACCACCGAATGAGATATTCGACGCCTGACTCCTGAACGTATAGAACACTGGAGTTAATGAGAGCATCTATTACAAAATTAAACAAAAATGAGGAAAGTGGACATCCTTGATGGTCACCACCGCTAGTAATAAAGTTGTGGGATAGTTCATTGCATACTCTAACACGAATAGAAGTGTTTGCGCTGAGAACGTGCATAATATTTCATTTGTAGTTGGTATACCACTTTTCGGTAAAATATATTTGTGATTCACGGATTAAAATGCACACTCAGTCATTGTAGTACGGTGATATATGCCGTTATTCAAGTACATGTCTTAAGGTAAAAAAACATTATCTGAACAATTTCTTCCTGGCCGGAATTCGGCTAGCTCTACTTTTGTATGTGATTAATGAATAGCGCTGTGACGGTGTAAGTTAATCGAAGGAAATAGCCAAGATTTTAATTGAGTCAGGCTTATATCACTATTGGTTATCGCAGGAATTACGATTATACATTCTAAAGATATGAATAATGATAGTCTCGCTCAAAGCAATCAGCGCGGTTTCGTCAGTCAGTATCGTAAGATTAAGATTAGTCAACGCACTGTAAATTATGTCACCACCATCTTTAAATAAGATCAAAAGCAGAACATCGGGGCACGCAGAGTTGCGAAGTTTAAAAGACGAAATTGATTTGCGTGTTTTTAACTTTGATGGTTTCTCGAGAAAAGCGTCAAATATTGCTGATACATTCATTTTTCGGGAATCGAGATTCATGCAGATGTATAGAAAATGTGATCTTTGAAATGTTCAGCTCACCAATCAAAACGACACATTCTATCTGCTATTAAAGTATTGTTGAAATCATTCAATGATTTGCTGATGCTTAATTTTCTTAGACCAGCCGGCCGAATAAGTTGGAACAAACATCGGCTAATACGCGATGCGAAAGAATTTTATATCTAATCATTATTTATGGTCCTAAAGGATTCAAGATCGGTCTCAACGAGTATGATTATAAGCCGAGATATCAGGAATTTGGCGCCTAATTTAGAGAATCTTCATAGACATTTCCGAGATCCAGTGACAAACCAAATGATACCTGTGATATGAATAGCGGATCTATTTTCGTACACATTAAGTTTAAATGTTTATCATCAAGAATAGATAACACCGTACTTAAATAAGCTCAATATTTTTTGTTGGATAGCAGTCTGTTCGAGTTTGCTTACAACTATTTGAGTTTTATTCCCATTTAACTTACCAGAAAATGTAAGTACAAATCTGCAACGAATAAGCGTATGGTCCGAGTCTACACATGTGTTTTAAAACGATCAACACTCACGAATGGGACTACGACATCTATAAATAATTAACGCATGATCAATTTGAGTCCACGGTTGTCTGTAGGCTAGAGGCTGCCGCGTGACATAGCACCTTACTCATGCATAATCTAAGCTCCAAGCAACTATCCAATAGTCGTTCACCATTATCATTTCCTATTGAGCTCAAGGTGTATCCGCCTCCTAGATAAAATTCTGCGTCGCTTAGGCGATTAACCCGAGTATTCGTGTCAATCATTTTGCTCTATTTAGTAAATAAATTAAGTTGGAGTAAAATTCGTTCTTGTTATTGTCTGTGTTGCAATCGATGAGAACGTATGCAAATACAACGAAAAAGCAACAAAGATTATGGTTTTTGGCATGGAATTATATTGGACGGTTTTAAGCGTGTTGCACAAAGTCAACTGTTTACAAGTATCTATTTAGTTCTAAAAGCTTCAGATCGTGAATTAAAAACAATGCCGACTCCCCATTGTACGGCTTGAGAAAATTCCGATGTTTCAGATGTTCAAAGCCAGTAACGCGTTCATAAATTTGGTGCATCAAGTTCCGTGATACTTGTGGGATCCCTCATTCTAGTTTTCGCCACGCATCAAAATGGCATCGTTCCTGTGGTTCCATTATACATGTCATTTCCACTGCATTTTTAACTCTCCGTTTTTATGGTATCATGGCATTGAAAAAGTTTTATTAGATACTGAAGCAACAGCACAACCTCAAATAAAAATTTATTTTCCCAAAAGTGGTGGAATAGTAGGCTCGCATGAGCGTTGATTATTACGAATTGCGTATCTAGCAACATTTTGGTTCATATATGACCAGGAGCAAATGTGAAATTGAGCATGAACAAGTTGGGTAATATGATTACCGCTTGCGGTAAATTCTGGACAGTACGTGATGAGTTCCCAATAAGGACAAAACCGGTCAAATGGAGGAATCGCCTTTTATACACTATGCAATACTTGGTTTATACTGACAAATGTATGTACATAATGGGTCAGGTGTATATATCAAGATCGCAACTTTGATTAAAGTAATTGCTTACTGCCTACTTTTAATAGGAGCAGACATTACGGCTCTTATCCATTTTAAACGTAGTTAAACTATGCGTAACAAGGGGAACTTGCCTCAACTTATTGTCCATAGTAGACAATTAACACATTCGCACATGGGCTTATACATTATGTTTATTCTGAATTTAGCATATCCGCTTGACACGAAATGAACATGTTACTGGGTGGTTATGATCAATAATTAAATGTATATATGTTAGTCCTTTTGAACCAAGAATGAAAACTTATTATGATTCTAATTAAACGATGTCATGATTGCCATGATAAAGTGGTAACCGGTGCCCGACGTTATATCAGGTGTACAGAATTTTTTTTGTCTTTTACAATTTATTGCTCGTCAGCATTGTTTTTCCGACCATCTTAGACATGGAAAACAATGAATACAAACTAACCCTAATTGGAATGAGCGACTTAATGATTGTCTGTCTGCATTTTATGTGTCTCGACAAAGCGTGTTCTTTCTTTTTGGCTAATCTATTATGACTTCGTACAAATAATTTCGTGATATCCTCTTACATGTTTGAACTTTCCATTCAGTGAATTCTTGAAGAACTTATCAAGAAGTCGCTTTCTGATGAGTTAATCTGACTATAATGATAAAATGTATGAACAACTAGACAATATAGAGGTATACACTAAAATTAATAAAGATCCTACGGATAAGCTACAAGGAGAAGTTAAATTATTGGTCAATAACATGATTGCTGAAGGAGAATTAGATCAGGCGCATGGTAACACTCTCATACAAAGAGATACAGTCGCTCCTAGAGTGTACGGTTTAGTAAAGATACATAAACCAGGCAACCCTTTGAGAGTTATTGTTAATGTCCAACACTCTCCAACATATAAAATGTCTAAGTTTCTATGTCATAGAATAAAGAAATATTCGTACTTCTTAGACAATACTTTGATGAATTCATACCATTTGGTTGAGATTGTGGATAAATGTGAGCTAAATGAAAACGATAGATTGGCGAGTTTAGATGTGGTGTCAATGTACACCAATATACCAGTACCTAAAGCACTAGACTATTTTCAGCGTTTCCTGGTTGATCATCCAGTAATATTGGAAGGAAGCAAAATGACGATAAGACACGTCATGGAGATGATGTACGTATGTATGTCCTCCACTTATTTTAAATTTAGGAATGCATTTTATAAGCAGATTAGAGGTGTTCCAATGGGGCAACCACTATCGGTTCCAATAGCCAATATCTTCATGCATTACATGGAGAAGACTCTCTTAGATATAACGCCCTTAAATCCTAAATTGTATGTACGATATTTGGATGATATATTAGTTATTTGGAATCACGGGGAGGATCAACTGATAAATTTCTTAAACATAGCAAATCAGGTGAGCGAGCTTACATTTACAATTGAAAATGAATCAAGTGGCGAATTACCATTTCTGGATGTCAAGTTAATTAGAAATGGTACAAAACTAGAACGGGATGTTTATAGGAAGGATACTTACTCAGGTATCCTTCTTAATTTCGATTCAAATCATCCATATAGAATGAAAATCGGTATCTTAAAATCGATGATAATAAGAAGCTTAAGATTAACAGATAAAAACATAGAGAGATTGAATTAGGGAGACTGCGAGAAATATTCAGTGCTAATGGGTATCCTCTAAAGTTAATTGAAGCAACTATAATGAGCGTTATAAGTAAATTTAATCATGACTGGAAGTACGTGAAGTCAAATAAATTAAAAGATGACAGGAGGGTAATGATTATACCTGACTCTAAACTAAGTAGGAAAATCAAAATGATAGCAGCAAAATACAATATACGTACTATTTTAAAACAGACCCTTACCCTGGGTATTAAACTTCCCAACCAAAAGGAGAAAATAGAACCGTTAGACACATCAGGAGTATATGAAATTCCATGTAACGACTGTAACCTGATGTATGTGGGTGAAACCATGCGCCCAATTAAGGTTAGACGAGGAGAACATAAAACCGCATGCAAGTATGCCCATGTTAATAGATCAGATCTTGCACGCCATACAGTAGAGACAGGACACACCATTAATTGGGATGGGTGCAGACGTATATCAATCTGTAGCCGTAACAGGTCGACTAGACTGATTAGAGAATCCATCGAAATTAAATCGAGAAATGACATAATGAATGAAACAGCTGTAGAAAAATCACTAGGTCCTATTTGGAATACAGCACTAAATAATGGTAGAAAACGAAGATTGCACGAATCAGAATCAGAATCAGAAACTCGCTCAAGTAAAAGAATAAGAACACTGGACTGATATTAACTTATAGAGGTGGAGAGTGTGTAATTCAATATCGCCCAATTAATTTTTGATTAACTTATTATTTCATCCTTGATTACTTGTTATATTATTTCATCTTTTATCTTACGTTCTGTTGTTAGTGTAGCATCTTTTAACAAACATTTATTTGCATCTTTCTTTATCAAACAATTTTCAACTTCTTTTACGACCCCCTTTTAATCTTTATTTTAACTATCCACCTTAATAGAATACTTTTCCGTTTTGCTAACTCTAAATTATTTACTTTATTCACAGTATCTCGCCCCTTTCTCTCCGGGATGCCACTCGTAATTACTTCATTTAGGATAGTACGTGTAAAAATAGGTCTGATGTGTGCATTTAGGAAATGACAGTTATCATTTTAGTTTTATGTGAATTTCTGTTACACGTGCCGTTAATTACATGTAACAGATTATTTCTCAGTCTTAAGCAAACACTCCACACACACAAACACAAACACACAGAGGTGGCATACGCTTATCTAGTGATTAGTCAGATGTTGCTAAATCGCTGTCATTTCACTGGGATGAGTGTACACGTGCAATAGTTGATTACTCCTCAATCAAAACCAAACGAGAATACATACAAACAGAAATGGCGTACGCTTGCAGACATATACACAAACAAATTTGACAGACACTTTCCTAGCATTTTATGCTTAAGAGATCTAACAACAAGTATAAATGTGGCAGTTTAAACTAATATTTCCACTTGACATATTGATTGTCAACTTATTGTGATGAGCTTTCCATTGAAAAAGATTTCCGTATCTGGAAATCGAAAATTTTGGAACAAAAACCAGAAAGACAGCGGATGCAAACAAATCGGATCGCAACCCGATAATCAGGTAAAGTCGCTTTCTGGTTGCATTATATTAAAGAAAATTAAAAGAACATTCAAGTAACTGAAAATGAGACGGTGGAAACAAATCATTCGGTAGCTTCAGATGTAATGATGTATTAGGTGTTGCGCGTCAAGTAACAAATTAGTTCAAATCTGACAAGAAGAATAAACCAAATTCAGCGTGAACAAAAATTACAATTTTATGTGCACATTCGTTTCTTGTTTACTGGCGACGCGCCCTATACCCACTAAATATTTGGTCAGGGAATGTGGGAAAATTGGACTCTACCGTCCGAAACACAAATTATCTAAACGTACTTGTTGTTTCATATAAAATACTTCATAGATATTAAAGAATTTTCAAACATTGTTTCTGTGAAGAATGAAAAAGTTAGTTGTGTTTGCCTAGCGCCCTGTGTGGATTACATTATGAGTAGTTGCAGATTTAGCGAATGGCGCTACCCATCTGTGAAACAACTTCTCAGGCAGGTGTTGATCTATTCTATTGAATAGCTGCTTCTTGGTTCATCCGATTTGTTTGTGTGACGCCGCACGAAATCTTTTTAAAATTATAAACAATAAGAGATTCAGAGAAAGTAAGCAGTTGATTATTTAGCAATAATACATGACTCGTCTAATTATCCCACATTCCTCACTAAAATAGATAGCGGGCAGAAGGCGTAATACCGGCTCCTGCTTATGAATCGCTAGTAAGCACGAAACAAGTTTGCATTTGAGATTACACCTGTTCATGCTGACTTTTGTTTACCTTTCTGTTCATATTTGAACAAATTTGTTACTAGGTGCGCAACACCTAATGCATAATTGCATACATTTTAGCTCTCCGCATCAAACAGTATATAACTATTAGCTTCAGAAGAAGTGTGAGTGTTGCCCTAAGCGAGATACAATATACAATGGCAGAACATTCGCTTTTTCACTACTGTTGCCTTTAGACAACCATTGCTGATACATTTTCTGAAGAAATTAATTTCACAAAGAAAGTCTTTCGTTTAGATGATAACTCGCTTCACCGGCTTTTAAATTTATCACGGATTGTAATCCTTGCTGATTTTTCCGCACAGGAAAAAATAATATACGGAGTGTCATTCACAGTAGCTAGCTTGGTGATTGGTAATGATTTGTCAATGTATCACTCTTATAGTGCGTCAAGTACTTTAACTATGCTGACTTGTAGACAATTGGCATTCTAATAAAAGGACTTAGTAAAGGCCAATAACTTGACGTCTAAAAAAGCCAGTATATTTCATCCTTCCTTCATTAAATTTCTGTATTTCTATGGAATAATATTTATTGCATTCTCACTTAGTCCGTGCTGATATACTTCAAATTTCATTACTTGACATTGAATATCTCTTCTGGTGGATTATTACACTGCAGTTGAAGAACTTTTGTATGCAGTTAATCCTCAAAATAAATGCATCCACCTAAATCTCTGAAAGTTTAAAGTATGCTTACTTGAGTAGATTGTATCAATAAGGAAATTTTTTCGATCATTACTATATCTCTATTTGATATAGTAAGATTATTTCAATCCTGACCTACATGTCATAATTTCGTATAGCTTCCAACACATTCCAAAATGTGGATAATTGCACGCCCCAAATTGTAAAATAAACACAAATTTCTACATGAACTACTTAATGAATATACTTACATATATTTTAGTTCTCCGCAACAAACAGTATATAACTGCTATATATTGAATTGAATGATATGCTTACCGCGAAATGTGATAAACGGTATCGATTGAAGCCAGAGTGTATGGATTTACTGGAGTAAAAGGTGTTAAGAAATTGTAGTATATCTCAATTTCGGTGAACTTTAGCACAAATTGATATCCATCATGTTGGTGCCATTTACCGACTCGGAAACCATAGTGTTAGTGCCATGTACCTTTTCGGTACTATAATGTTGGTATCGGTTACTAACACAATAGCCATAGTGTTAGTATCCTTTACAGACTCGGTATTTATATTTTATAGTGTGAGTTAGCGTTTAAGTCACATTGTCGTAGACTTCATATGATGTTAACTTCACCATTGCTGGTTTTGCACATTCGTCTAGGAGATTGTACCGTCCTATTATCCCACATACTCTGAATCAAAATATATAGTATTAGTATATACAGTCTCTACTGATGAGTCGCCAGTAAGCACCGAAACGAATGTGCATGAAATTATACTTTCTGTCTATGCTGCCTTTGGTTTATCCTTCTGTCACAACTGAACTAATTTGTTACTAGGTTCGCAACACCTAATACATACATGCATATATATTAGTTCTCCGCAACAAACAGTATTTAACTACGTAATGAATCATTTATGAAGAAAGAAATACTACGCGCAAAGCGATCCGAGAGCCAACTTATCAACGAAGATCTTATTTTACATTTAAAACCAAACTATTCACCACTTTAAACAAAAAAGTTGAGTTCAAGTGCAATTGATTACGATTGTTGGTAAATCCACGCTATTTGAGAATTTCCATTTCTCCAACAAGCCTTATTTTGGATCTGCCAAGAGCAACAGAAATGATATCGATGAGCAAAACCAGAATTTCAAAAATGCACATAAAAATGTATAAAGGCGCCCTTTGAAGCATTTGATGGAGAATTTAATAGAACAAGAAATAACACAACTTAAATATTTAAAACACACGTTTACCAATATTGTAAAAAGTATACAGTCGATTGATAACAGTTTTAAAGGAATTCCATTTCAACCAGCCTGGAATGATAAAAAGCGGAAAATCTTTTATATCAGCCATTATGATGTCTCCATAGTTATCCATAGAGGTCATATTAATTTGGTAAATTAATTTTTAAAATTTGCCTTTACATCTACATGCGCTTAACTGTTATCTTTTAACTATCAAAAAATTAATTTAGGGCTGCTTCATTCAAGGCCTCTACCTGGAGGGCGCTGCTTGGGATACCGATTCCGGAGAATTGGTGCGTCAGGCTCCTAAACAACTGGTGCAGGCGTTGCCGATCCTCCGAGTTACTGCAATTGAAGGTCATCGCCTAAAATTGCAGAACACATTTAGAACACCTGTATATGTGACCTCAAATCGTCGAAATGCAATGGGTGTTGGTCTTGTATTCGAGGCAGATTTGCGCACTAAAGAGCATCCAAGTCATTGGGTATTACAGGGCACGTGTTTAACACTTAACCTGGATTAGTCTTTCGTTGCCGTTTATTTCAAATGCAATTATTTTTATTTTGTATTAAGTGGAATAGATATCTGTGTCTGCTAGTGCGAAATAAAAGGCTAGTACCTAGAGGCAACCTGTAATAGAAAAAAAGCAGATTGTTAAAAGTCACACCTTTTATGCATTTCATTTTCGAAGCCTTTCAAATTTTTTTGATGATTATTCATATTTGCTGACAATGACAGCGCTGAGCTAAATTTTCATATTTTATTTACATTACTCTTGCACGATGCAAAATCCTTACAAAGATATTTACTTGAGCAGAAAACCAAAGTTCACAATAATAGAAATTTTTTAAATTACAGGATGTTTATTTATGTAACCAATCTACAATTTGAAACGAAAAATTACTTGCTAAATGTTTACGAATTATAGTATTACATATATTGATCAACATGGAAATAAGTGCACGTGTTTAAATATATATGTTGAAGGGAATTGGGTTGTAAGATTTATTATATAGTGAGTTTTGTGCCAAATGATTTGTGTTGAGTATAACTCGACTCATCCAAGACTTGTACATTTTATGAATAAACTGTTAAACCTATTTTATTGATCAATTTTAATGTGCTCATTTATTACGAAAAGAAGTGTTACATAGTCAATTGTTGATTGCCGGAATTGGCAATTCCCAAAAATATGATGAAACATTTCACACAATCTCCACTGATTTCATCCTTTTTGCGCATATCACGTCTTCGATCAGAGTAATTAAATGCAGTAAAACTGAATGTCAGTAACGATTCTCAAACACAACGACCAAGTTGTCGAATTTTCCTAACCGATTATTTGGTTATTCAATTATGTAATCGTGGATTGTATGAGCACTGATAATATTTTATTCGATCGATTTTGCTGTCTCGAGATAATCACCAACTCATTCCTTTAATCAATCGAAAAAACTGCACGTGTGATTTGCGGTAGTTTTGCTAGGTTTTGCGACGAGTTAAATGCATTGTGTTGGTGTTTATCTAAAGACCACACGTATGATTTATATAATAAGGTTATTTTATCATAATTCAAGCATTTTCATGCGGAGTTCAAACCTGGTAAACTAGTTTGAATGGAATCCCAGGTCATCGATCCGGTGGATCTAGGCATTAAAGCAATGAATGCTGATCGTTGTGTCACTGGATTAGTCTGCAAACGCAATTCCGTCTACTTATGTCCAGTTGTCTAATATAGAAGGAAAAATCCAACATTAGACGTTGGGCTTCATACAAAGATTTATTAAGGGATGAGTCGTCTAGCACGGTTCTAGTCATACGTTTAATCAACAAAAGCTCTCATTCCGTAACTACGATCAATATAGTATATTTTAAATATTAAAATAACGCAATATTTAACAATGGAGTATGTTGAATGTACATGTAAATAAATATTGGTATGTAAATAAATACATGCTGACATAACCAACATCTTGCGAAAACTAGAAAATACGATGAATGGTCCAATTTGATCATAATTAACCGGCTCCTGTATGCTGCTAAGAGGCAATACCATGCGAATTTGGGAACTGGTATCATAATAAATTATTGCGGCATGATTTAATTATATACACTGATGATAAAATATGTTCAAGTTGACCCTAACGAGAATGCACAAATAACGCAAAATATTTATAGTTGTTGTAAAGCTTTGAAATGCCTGCAATGCGAAAACATCATCATGCCCAGCCATACAAAGGCCAACAGTAGCGAATGTTTCACTACCATATAACCATAAGAAGTGAAAAAATATACAAAAAACAACAGAAATAATATTTTAGACAAATTATTACTGAGATTTACGAGAGAGAGAAAGAACACCTAGTTACTATGAGTAGATTTATCAGGACAACTTACAGAAATGAAGCAAACTGAAACTCTCCACAACACCATTATGGCCAAGTCAGCATTAGGGCAAGGAAACATCAGCAATACAGCTTCCTTGCGGCTTTCACTCTATCACGTCATAAACAAACCACACCTCGCAGCTGACTTCGCCATACTAAGAAAAGAAGGTTGCGAAAATGATTCTACTAGACATCTACAACAAGATCGCCACTAAGCTCGCTTCGATGCCATATAGCTAAGGGTTTATAACCAAGAACAATGGTGCTCAGATGGACCCCATCCTGGCAGACGAGTGGGTTCTATACTACCCAAATTTGGTGTGACTTCAACTGTTTCTGCCATATCCAAATCTGTCCACCCAGTTTTTTACGCCAATCTTGTGTTGGATGAAAGAATAGAACTCTACTGGACAATCGAATTGAGGGCATACGCAAAACGTGACCGAGCCAACGAAGTTGATGAAGCCTTTTTTGTTTTTCTAATGAGGAGCACTTATTGGAGGATCCAAAAGTACATCTACGGATGTCCACATTAGTTATTCGTTGTTGGTACCCAACATGTGCTATACTTCTAAAACAACGATGGTCGAATGCCTGTAAGTGTCTAAATTCATCAACTCAAAGAGACCAAGTTTCGCTAGCGTATAGTAAAACTGCGCGTACAGATGCATTGTAAATACGATCTTTAAGACAGAGTGAAATACTTGCGTTTCTTCATTTGTTTCGTTTTTTAAACTTGTGAAACAAAATGCAACTGATGAAGGCCTACGGTAAGTATGGCCGAAATATTTTGCAAAAAGAAAACTACTGGAACAATGAAAGCTGCGTTAGTCAAAACGCAGATCAGGTAATAAAAAAATCCCATATAATTGGATTGGCATCTATACCAAGTTCGCAAACTTGGTTTTAAAATATTTTATCGCAACCCGCGCAATCAATGATCGCTTTATATATATATATATATATATATATATATATATATATATATATTCTTATAATTAGGAAAACAACACATAAATAACAAAGTGGATAAAGGCTATTTATTTCGTGAATACTAAACATCTCTTATACAATCATACATATTTATACATTTTGGGTTTTCAATTGATTATGCTATTGATAACAAATCTGACTCGTTATTACTGTTGTTTCTTGTTTTGACTAGTTGGTGAGTGTGTATGCGTTTGTGTTTGTGTTGTTTATGCGTGTTTGTATGTAAAGGTCATTCTCGCAGTATTGCGAAGTGATGTCTGAGATCTTGTCACTATTGTTTTGGTATCTTGAGAGTTAGCCATTTGTGCACATTGTTCACTGTTACATGTACAAGTGCTATTTTTCCCAGTATAGTTGACCGTTTCACCCCGCTGCGTAAGATTGCTATTTTCGCTTGGTAACAACGCTAATGTTGATTGCAATGTTAAACGCTCACATTGTTTGGAGACTTCTGTCATCGTATGCGCCTCTGTTATTTCCACTTCACATTGTTGCCAATCCGATTGTACGTTTGTTGATTCTAGTAGAAGGCCTAATGGTTCTTGGCTGGATACTAGTAGATTGTTGTTGAATTTTGTTATTCTTGGCCAGTCGATAAGGATATCATGTTGATGAAACTTTTGAATGTTAAGGTCAGGTGCTTGTTGTTTTATGTAAAGTGCTTCGTAGATAAATAATTTTTCGGATTTTGCTTTATGTAAAATTGTGAAATTGGTCGAATTGACAGGGTGCCCCGTTGCCAATATATGATCGGAAATAGTTGATTTTCCTGACGGTGGCAAGCCTTTGTTAATCAATTTCTGTGGCAAATGTTGCTGGATTCTGCTTATCAATTGCTTCTTCGTACGTCCGATATATGTGCTACCGCACATACATGAGAATTTGTAGACTATGAATGATTTGGAGAGAATTGGCAATTGATCTTTGGCATCCAGCCTCATGATTCTCTGTGTACAAAATGTCATATTAACTTTAACACTGGGAAAGTTGTCCTTAGTTATTCTATTCAGCCGCCGTGCAATTATTGAGGCTGGTATGTCGCCTCTAAATGGTAAGTTCAGGAAAACCTGCTTGCCGGTATCCTCTCTAGTACGAATCTGCCGTGGTCTGATGTTGACATCAATGAACCGCTCTGGGTAGTTGTTCATTAGCAAAATTTTCCTGAGGTAGCCCAGTTCTTCCTAAATCTTGTGTTCAGAGCAGATCTTCCTGATTCTGTTTGCTAGGTTGTTTACTAAGTTTCTTTTGTGGGATTTTGGCACACTACTGTTGTAATGAATGTATTGTCCGGTGAAAGTAGATTTTCTATGTATGGCCAGTGTCAAATCTCCGTTTGCTTCTCGAGTGAGTTTGATGTCAAGGAATGGGAAACTGTCGTCTTTCTCTACCTCGAGAGTGAATTTGATGTCTGGATCGACTCCATTTGCTTGTTTGAGGATTTCGGAAGGGTCTGCTTCCTCTGAGATGAACAACAAGATATCATCTACATACCTTTTTTAGAGTGTGCACTGGTCAATTATACCTTTTAGGTTCGTTTTTTCCAGGTGATACATGTATACATCTGCCAGGAAGGGTGCGATGCAACTTCCCATAGCTACACCATTGATCTGACGATAGTATATCCCTTCGAAAGTAAATTGCACGTTTTTAGTACATGCTAATATGAGGTCTTTGATGTCATTGGTGTCTATAGGGAAGTCAAAAAACTCATTTTTGATGAGGTCACACAAGATCTCCGTTGTCTTATCCAGTGGTATGTTTGTAAATAAGGATGAGAAGTCAAGCGAGACCATTTTATTCTGTAGGATGTTCTTCCCCTTCAATTCATTTTCTAGTTCGAAGGAGTCCTTGATGGTGTTAGCGTTTATGATGCTCTGTATTGGTTTAAGTAGTTTGCAGAGAAACTTGGCTGGTTTATGTTGTGGAGCGTTGATCATTGACATAATGGGCCGCAGCGTGGGAGCTCCTGAGGCTGTCACGGCTTTAAGAGTTTTTTGTTTGCCGTACAATCTCTGAGTCAGCCATCGATGTTAGAACATGTTTTTTCCATTTTTTCACATATATATATATATATATATATATATATATATATATATATATATATATATATATATATGTGTGTGTGTGTGTATGTGTGTGTGTGTACATTTTTACTCATAGAGAAAACTTGTCGAATATTTCAAATATGCTAAATATAATAAAAATATATTACTTAACGGGCTATATAAGGTGATATGAAACGAAATTATTAAATTAAACACGACTGCACAGAATTTGTGCAGCCAAAATTACATGTCAAGTACAATGCATGCGAGACCACCATGTATGAGAACCGTATCCATGATTATTAATTATTTTCATATACATTGCGGTTAGATACTCGATTGTAAGTTTCCTGTCTTAATCTAATAATAGCTTTGATAGGCCAAATATATAATTATGTGTCATTAACGGTAGATACCGTATGTTGTGCGTCTAGTTAACTAAATTGGATTGGTATTTATCTCAAGTCTTAAAACTTGACTGATAGAATTAACTATACTCATGCAATCAATAGATTCTAAAGTGCTTCGAACTTTATCTACAGATCGATTTATGCTTTTGAGCATTTCGGGTGTCATTAACTAAAAGGATAATCGCCAGGCCGAAAAGTGCAGCAATGCGCACTAATCGTTCTCTATGTTACGTAAATAATGAGCTACAATCATGACTTAGGAGTATATACAGAAATGAGCCTCTCGAAACATCGTTTATTTGTTAAAATGTAAATTTCAGAGTCAAAGGATATGTTATCTTGCAATCGAAGCGGTAAATGAGGAACAGAAAACAATGCTTGAAGTCTAGTGTGTATTTTGGTGTGGGACCTTTTTATGTTCAAAGTGGTAACGTCGACATTCTCCTTCCGCCCAACTACTTATGACATATGCCATCGGAACAGAGAGGCCTATTAGACACTAACCGAACCCAAAATTAGAGCTTTTGAGTCAAAATTATCATTATTTACTTTCCAACAAGTACGCGAAGATATCCGCCTCACCTAAGATTTAAATTATGTGCTTGCAACCCAGGTGGCCTCAATTTAAGCTCGTCTCCAGTAGCTTATTTTCGCTTATTCGCCCTGTAAGATTGCAGATATGGCGATCCTTTTTGTCCTGCATGTCATCCGATGCAGTATAGGATCACTATTTTTGAATGACCCAACAAGGACGAAACTGGGTTCATGCATTTTAAATTCCTTTCAATGTAAAAATAAATAAATTTAATCATTTGAACTCGTTCTAGTAATTAAGTTTATTTTCAGCAAACTACACATATGCAGCGAAGATTAATTGGCTTAATATGTATGAGGTCAACGTACTAACGGAGCTCCAAGATAGCTAGAATCTGTGAGAGAATTAACCCAACCCCATCACTAGACGATATAATTATTTTAAAACTAAGAAGAAAACATCAGGTGCAATGTACTTGGCGCATATTTTGTACTCACTAGCTAGTCACCAAAAGGAGCAAAAAAAAGAAAAATCAAGATTCAGTAAAGGCAACTTATAATCCACTTCGCACAAAGTGATTTTCCTCCTCAATATACCTGTAGTTCATACGACTAAGCATAATCGAAAAAGAAGGATGATATCGGAATCAGCCAGTTTCACAATCACGATAGGAGGATTACTGCGCCCCGTAAGTACCAGAGAGATTCATGGTTTTGCCGGCGCAATATTGGCCAGAGTCAGCCTTTCACTGGAAAGAAATATTTGTGTATTCAGACAAGTCCGGTACGAATAAGGTTTTATTGTAAATAGCAACAGAAATTGACGCATTAAGCGCTGCTTGATCTATATTTCAGTAAAAGACTCGATATTCAAAATGCAAAATTCGATTTATTTGTGTTCTTAAGAAGTCAAAACAAGTAGAATAGTAATAATAAATAATAGTAACAAAATAGAAGAAACAGCATTACAGTATTAGGATAATATGCTGAAGTTGTCAAGACGAACATCCAAGATGACGCAACATGTTGACATGTTTTCTTGGGAGAATACGTAATAAGTGCAAAGACAGACAGCCACCATAATAAGGCGATATACGAAAATTAATATTCAAAAAAATCATAACTGTTAAAATGCATTAAAACAAGAGAAAAAATCTATGCTTTGTTGGGGGTCCGGATATTGTATCGCAATTTCGTTTTAGCATCACGGTGAGATTGACAAATAATTTATCACAGAAAAGGCAAAAGCTCATGATGGAGAATGAAGTAAAGAATAAAGAAAAAAGGCAAGAGACGATAAAAGATAACTTCCATAAGCATATGAAAGCAATAAATACTTCATAAATCAAGAGTCGACATGATTATCTGCATGGAATGAAACTAAGGTTCTGTTTTGCTGAATCACTTATACACAAGAGATAAAGATAGTGGCAAGAGATATTCATGTGTCTCGCTTCAATTGACACACAATTAAAAGTAAAACATGCGCAATAACTCAAAATAAGGTTGGACTAAAACAGCTGTCAAAATAAAATGATAGGCCATAAAAAGACCCTTGATAATTTATTCGTCTGAAGAGATAACAAACTGTGAAATAAAAAACCTCAAAACTTGATAATTAGTCAGTCTATTTTAACCTTAACATGAAATTTACACAAGCTAGTGTTCAGAGAGAGAGAGAGAGAGAGAGAGAGAAACTAACATAAATCTGAAGATCTCTACCCGACATCAGCGTATAACCTGAATACTGTGGCTTCTAACAAAATTTACAAATTTTAATCAAACGCCTTGTCGAAGACAATTTCTGAACAACGATAATGAACTGTGAAAGCAATTTCAGTGATAATCTGACAGAAGATATGTTGAAGGGTCAGGATCTCATCTATCATTTGCATACAATACGACAAAAATGACAAAACAAAAAGAATTTTAGTCTTCAAGCAATTAACTAACGCAAATCGTAGAAGATTATCCTTTTTATGACACAACGTTTTCTACATAAACAAGTTTTATTATAGAATTGAAGTAAAAAACGTAGCGAAGTTTGAAAATCCAATCTATATATATATATATGGTGGATTTCCGACCGGCAATCGGATCTCCTTTAAAATACCACATGAGCCCGACGACGGCACCATGACTCGGCGTGTGTTCCCCACCACAAAAGGGTTCAACAGACACAGGATTACATGGACTCCTGGACAGTACCCCGTACTTCCGAATGGCGAATGAGCTCTCAAAAGCCACCGGCAACCATGCAACTTACTGCTGCCTTGCAGACTGCGCTTGGATGTACAAAGGATAGAGGTGCGTCCTCAATCAAAAAGCCGAGTGGTGAGGGGACACCACTTGTACCAAATTCCCAAGAAACTCCATGAAATGGAGCCGGCTTATCCTCCAAAAGGAGTCAGCCGCAGTAAACATATATATATATATATATGCATACACACATACAAATTCAACTATCAATCCGTTTAAAACGTAGATCTACGTTGCCAAGAAAAACAATATGACCCAATCAATACGAATGAAGAACCCCTGATTTCCCTACTACTAGACGGTATTTCATTGTCTATGATAGGAAAATCAAACCGCCCACAGTGAGCATTTGAAAGCATGTTCTACTTCGAATACAGAGTAACATTCATAAGCACACTGATCAGAAGGCATATATATATATATGGACAAAACGTTGTGAATGCCTAAAACTTTATAAAAAGAGGCATAAAATGCAACATGCTCAAGGCGTCTATTTCGTTAACAAATTGACGATGGAAAAAGTTGGAAATATGAAGTCAACCACCAAAACAGAGAACAGAATGTCAAAATTATGAATTACACATAGGGCAGCTTAGCTCTCACACAGCAAAATTTTAGCTAGTGCTTAACATACGTCAGTTCAGAACCAAGCTTTGGCTATGAGTCAATATGGCTGCTTGACTTTCGCGGCAGACACCTCACAAGCGAACTCATTACCTAATATCAATTCGATTGTAACCTGGCAAAACTAGAACAGGAATTATGACACGTGGATAGGAAATAACACCAAAAAAGCTATAGAATTTCATCAGAACTCAACTAATTCGACAATCAATCTCAATTGCAGTAAACAATGTTTGGTAATTAAAATTTATCACATGAATAAGAGTAGAGCGGTAAGAAGTGGTCAAAAGGACCAATCTCATTACGCCTCCGAGAAATTGATTGCTTTCTATGATAAATTTGTTTTGCTTGTTAAAAACAATCCCTACTCAATGTCTAATAGAAAATCAACAACAAATAAATACTATCTATATGAAGGCAGAATTTGAGATGAAACGTGAAAAAGGCAAATTCTGTCAATTTCGGTTACTTTATGACAATCTAAGAGCCCGATTCATACAAATAATCGAATCACACCGGCGATGATAAATCAGAATGTCGCATAGATAATGTTAAAATCTACGATTTCTCCAAAAGAATTCCTCCAGAAAAGTCAACGAGTTAATTGCTAAGCATCGGAAGTTCCTACAATGAGTCTCCCGAGAATGAACAAGGATAGCCGAGGTCTTTGTGCTCGTAAAGGCGGGAAATCGCTCCACCACTACGGAAGTATCGCCACCACTCGCCTCCAATTCAGATTAAAACAGAACACGTGAAAGTTAGCAGGACGCATTACTTCCGATGGATACACCACACGCAATGCATCCTTAAAAATATGATGGTATATCATCAGTAACTCCATGGGTTCAACAATCAAAACAGCCGTAACCGAGCAGACGAAATTAAACCAAATATATAACATGATTTGTTACATTTAAAACAAACAAACTATAATAAGCTGTCCAAACAAGTGCGAAAACTGCAAAACAGCATTATGTCCACTTAAAAAATCGGACGACACGTAGATTTTTTAGTTTACTCATGTAATTAATAAGTGAATTTATACTATAGCGCAGTTGCCCGTTCTACTCGAATGTGGGCACAGGAATTGCGTTAAGATTGGAAACGTGAGTTTACTGCTAGGTCATTATAACCCACCAAGACCAACGATTTGGGCAATGGCTTTCTGGAATAGGCAACTAATTAATAAGCATTGGGAAGGATACTATATCTGTGTCCAGTTTGCCCACTTAGTTTTGCACAGATGGTGGGAAAATATCAAATAAAACAATAAATGCGCCAGATGAACATAGAACGAAAGCGAAACACCCAGACAAAGTTAAACGACGAAATGTTGAACTTCCACAATGAAAAAAATGCAGGTCAAGAATTGGAGTTGTTCCAGTTTCTAGGTGTCGAAAAGACACATGCTAAATAGTACGTGTTAAATAACCCGATGAAAAAGATAAAAAGCATACAGAATTGACGCAACGATAACGTTAAGCATAAGTATAAAAGTTACGTTAGTATACAGCCACCAAAATTAATGCAACCACCAAAAACAAGAACAACAGAAACACCTAAAAGATGTCGATAGAACCAGACGAGCGCAACAAACATGTAAGAACTCATTAAAAATGATGAAAATAATTATTAAGGCCAATTTCGTAGAGTTGGAATAAATACCAATCCTAGTCACATAAAACAGTGAATCTGTGTTCAAAAATGAAATAGAGCTTATTTTACGAACACGAAGTTTAACTAAATACATTACCGTTCAAATGATCGAGCAACTTTTATCAGGGTTAAATTAATGTACTGGAAATACAAAACCGTGGAGTTCATATTCAGGTAAAATATGTCAAGCTAATTATAGAAAAGAAACACACAGTAGCTAACTAAATTTCCGATAAGGTAGGTCGAAATTATATAAGATTGCACAAGAAATGAATAAATATCACTATGATCGGCAGTAGAAGTGACTTTTAACAATTTTGGTCCAACCCATAAATTTAAAACAGTGGAGAATCCACATTTCGACTCTTTGGTAAGTAAAACAAATGATGTATAGTTAACGGAAAACTAGGATAGGAACAAGAGAATAAGTAAATTGAATGATTGCACAGATGAAAGGATGAAGATAAGAGACAAATCCGATGTCCTAAAAAGGCTTTTAGATGCAGCTTTAATTAATTACTTAATTATCCATGTTCAAAACACGCATAAAATACTTCCCGGTAAATTTCAGTAAAGGATTTGCGCTAATAAATAAAAATGGCACCTAATAATGTAGAGTAGAAAAGTCTCAGGCATGCATGTGGCCAATAGCTTGAATAAGCCAATTCTCCCCTTGTGCCCACCGAGGACTAGCCAGGGCAGCTGGGAGTGTTCGATGCGCACATGCAAGCAAATTTGCTCAGGCGAAAGAGAGACAGAATCGAAAGGAGTTATTCTCGTAGCTTTCTGTCTTGTGCATGTTAAAAAATTCGCTATGATAGTCATCCATTAGATCGAAAGTGCATAAAAATACATGTCTTTCTATATTTAGTATCGCCAATAGTCTTGATTACGGTTCCGGTAGAGCACACAGTCAAACCACGGTTAAATTATGAAAAACTACTAGTCATTAGGAAATGCATAAGACGAGTTCTGCTAGAAAGTTCAACGAAATCATGGTAAGCTGCTTGGTCAATGTCACTTGACTAAAGCCAGTTCAATCTCAACACATTCAGACTTCAAAATAAATCGAGAAATCGAAAAGAAATCAATAGAGATGTACAACTACGCTGCAGAAATGGAACGCGAACTAGTCTTAATCAGCTTTTAATATACTAATAATGTCGATCTGTAAATTCCGAGTGAACTGCAAAAGCAGCGACTAGCAAGGAGAAGTAAAATAGTAATAAAAACACAACCGAATACTACGATCCGACTTAGAACATAAGTACAAGGTAAGTGTGAATCTCAGCGACTGTACAGAAAAAGTGTGCATGTGTGATAACTGAATAGGAGTCGAGGACCAACTGAGATCAATACCCTGTTAACAACAAATAATAGCAAGATTAAAAACATATACAACTGTCAAAAATTTAAATATATAAAGGTGTGTTTGTACATTCGCGTGTATGCTTGAATGTACTGTTACATGTAATAAAATAATTTTTACCAATAATTCATTTGGCATAAGTCGCCGTTTACAAGACTGACTTAGATCCAACAAGATAGACATCACAATAAAACTTTTCTCAATGAAATCGCAAACAAAGTAGATTCCACTAATAAAATTCTGAAAATACTACCAGCTTTTGTTTATACAACTACTGTACAAAATTTTGTAACTCCGTGACAGCCAAACACACGAATCCGAGAACGCAAAAAGCAATTGTTATAATTTACAGCAATAAATAGAAATTTTCAAAGATAAAATTTAATTAAACAAATAAAGACATTAGCGGGCGTATTGTGGAACATCTGGACAATATGCCCCACTCTAATTGAGATTATTTGAAAGCCAACCATTATGCTACATTCAAAACGGATGTACTGTTCAGGAGGCAGAAAGTCTAATAACGAAACTTCTGAACGGTAGGTCAGTATGGAAGGTTTGCTATTAAACTAATGCGTGGGACAAGAAGACGCGTATAAAACAATAACCATAACCAAAAACAACGAATTTAATTATAGTTGATGTTTAACCACCTATAGAATAATGAAAGCAATTCGGAACAACAAGACACAGCTGTAAGCGAAACACGACACTAATTTACGATCCAAAAAGGTACCTACGTAAGTAAATCGAAATTACAAATAAGTAAATTGTATTCTGTATTCATGCGTCTTACACAAATTATCACACAGGTAGTGGAACACGACTAGCAATAAATTCGTCGATTTTTCACCAAGCCAACGAAGAAAGCACTAGGACTCTGAAATTAAACGCTTGATTGAACGAAAAAGAGTTAAATGTGGAGCACACGTAATATGACAGTGGCAGCCAAAAGAGAACAAATAGTTTAAATGCCGATTAGCTGGCACGATCTAGTCATCACGGCACAACTTACACTGGTTTAGCAAGAGACAATTAAATAGGTGAAACTATGTCAAGTCTAGCGGCAAACAGGGTTCAGTGAAGAGGCCTGGTCATTTATTCCTTATTGGCACTAGCTCCTCTGGATCCCACCAAGCTAGAGAACTTTGTCTCTATTAATTTTACTGTATTATTATTCTTAGCCGACGTGAAAATGAGAATTTAGTCTTAAAACAAAGTCAGGTCTTAGTCTTTAGGTGCCAGAGTGAAAAAAATTAAACACTTTGAGACCATCGTTCGCAAGTGCTAGTTTCAACTGCACTAGGCAGTGCTTAGTTATTTACAATAATTAAGGCGCCGTGGCGCGACAGAGTCGAGCTGGTGCGCCGCAAATAATATTAACTCTTTGCCAAAACAGACTCTAAACAAATCAAACAAATTTTTTTTCACAATGTTTGCAAATGCCGACTTGTTTGCCAAATTAAACAAACAGGCTCTACCGGTTGCAAATTAGCCTAACTAAGTACAGTAGGAATCATGGGCCACTTGTAGAATTTCAAATTCGTAGAAAATAAGAATTAGGAAATTTCGCATCTAACCAAATATCCGAGAAGATATGCAGACCAGGACGCAGTTCCAAGTAAAATGAAAAACGACTCCACAGAAATGCATAGTTAAATCAGATCATGTGTTGAATTTGACACCATACATATGACGATACCGACGTCAATTGTTGATTGGTGTGAACAAACGTGTTTCTCGATCATGATACAGACGAAATAGGATTTTGTGATGGGCCCATCTGCTGGAGTACTCTGTCTAACCAGAAGAAAGGACCTCGAAGGTGAATTTCAACCCAACAGGGAGTACTGGTGACGTCTTGCCTATGATATTCTGCGCCCCAACCTTTCACAAAGCTCATACGTACGGTGCAAACTTTAATCAAATCGTACACCGCCTCCACACCGCGCGGCACAGTGCCGTTGAGAAGGCGAGCAAACTCACGATTGGAAAAGATGCGTAGGCATCCGCCGGGAGGGATTTTTACTACTGTTGTTGGATGAAAGGCATGACGTTCATTGCACAATCGGGACTGAACAAAGATACTGCTGTCTGACAAACATTCAGCGTACACATCGCCGCCAAAACAGTAGAGATGAACGCCTGCAGCGAAAAGAAATAAATGTAAAATTGAGAAATGAAATAACAATCGAAATATTACAAAACATAACTAACAAAACAGCACATATACCTGCATGTATCCATATATATATATATATATATATATATATATATATATATATATATATATATATATATATATATACTGCGGCTGACTCCTTTTGGAGGATAAGCCGGCTCCATTGACATTTCATGGAGTTTCTTGGGAATTTGGTACAAATGGTGTCCCCTCACCACTCGGCTTTTTGATCGAGGACGCACCTCTAGCCTTTGCACATCCAAGCGCAGTCTGCAAGGCAGCAGTAAGTTGTATGGTTGCCGTTGGCTGTTGAGAGCTCATTCGCCATTCGGAAGTACGGGGTACTGTCCAGGAGTCCATGTAATCCTGTGGCTGTTGAACCCTTTTGTGGCGGGGAACACACGCCGAGTCATGGTGCCGTCGTCGGGCTCATGTGGTATTTTATAGGAGATCCGATTGCCGGTCGGAAATCCACCACGCATGTATCCATACATAAACAGAGACCAGTGTCAAGTACAGTTGACTACAGTGGGACCTTGAATCATGAATTAATATTCTAGGTTTCTCCACTGGAACAGTCAAAATCCATCAAAGGAAGCGTAAGTTTACAGTGCGCGTTTTGCTAAAAAACATGCTTCGGCACTACGCTGCGCTCTTTTTTAGGTTCTCAGGATATAAGCAGACGCATATTAGCAAAAGAAACAACGATGAGTATCGACATCTTAATTGGTTTCCACCATAGGAATAATCCTAACATTCTAGTACCGGCAAATTTAAAACAAGTGTACCTGTAGTATTGATTCGAACACGTCGATCTTGAAATCTGAAATATATACAGCCACGGGCAACCAATATCAACGAAACGAATACAAATATAAAGGCAGAAGAAAATATCCGTGGCATAAACTAGCCTTTATTGGCTAAGAAAAATACTAATAAAACATAATTAAAATAAGTCAGGATAATGAGAATATAAACCCGAATGGCATATAGACCAATATTTATTTTGATTTGGCCGCATTACGCTAACTAAACACTTGGCTAAATTGAAAAAAACGATAAATATATAACAACATTACAATTTTTCTTCTATCGTTCTTATGCCAACTGGCGTTAACTGAAAAAAAGCGCCCTACTGGGAAATTGATCTACAAATCGTGGCAACCTGCTTAAGTGTTGCAGCTTTAATTGCTGTTCCGGCTAATATCACTTATATTTTTTTAAAGGTATCTTTGCTCACTAAACTTGTAGTTGTAAGTCTGCAGAGTGTACAAACCCAGTATATACAGATTCAATGTACACATAGCCTACAATGTAACGTGGTATACACACGTTAAGAATAGTAAAACTTACCGTTTTATTGGAAATTCTAGACGCACTGGTAGAACACCAAAGAACAAGACCGCCAACGAATGAACAATACTGATAGTTTTTATTTAAATATATACTAAACTAAAAAACGCTAGTTAGCAATCGGCTAAACTGTAGAGCTTCCTTATGGAAAAACAGTGAAACATGGCACAATAGCCTCGTCATATAGAAAATTAAAACAATAAAAAAGGTCAATTTCAGTAAGGTAAGTCGACCGGAAATTCATTTATCACCTATTTAGCTTATTGCAGTTCACAGTTAAGATTTAGCACTACAGTTTTATCAGAAATACAAAAACAACCAAAAGTTGAGCAAGAAATTCGTTTGTAAACAAAGCAATAGAAATAGCCTAATTTGTACTGGTATCATATTGACTAGTTTATAAAATAAATATCGGATGACTTTCAAGCAGAATGTGAAATCTCCATGACGTATGCATCGTAAGTGTACCGCCTGCTCATCAATAGGGGTACGGCGCCTAGCGCAAAAGCAACTATTAAAAAATTTATTGTTGGAGAAATATCAGTAAAATCTAGGCATATTAGTCAAATTAAATGCGGTACGAATTCACGCCATCTTTAATGTGCATCCGCCTCCAGACAAACATTTCTAAGTTCATCTGAATCATGATGGTACTAAAAGGATAAGGTTCTTTTATTGAAAAAAATTATAATGCACAAGTCGATCTTGTTGTTGGAACTTTTTGTGCCAATATACACTAGTTTTAGGTAAATTAAGCGGGAATGCGACAGTACCCCGTACTTCCGAATGGCGAATGAGCTCTCAACAGCCACCGGCAACCATGCAACTTACTGCTGCCTTGCAGATTGCGCTTGGATGTGCAAAGGCTAGAGGTGCGTCCTCGATCAAAAACCGAGTGGTGAGGGGACACCACTTGTACCAAATTCCCAGGAAACTCCATGAAATGTGGAGCCGGCTTATCCTCCAAAAGGAGTCAGCCGCAGTAAAGTAAAGTAAGTAATGCGACTGATGAAGCTATCTCCTTAAAATAGGAGAATACTTCTGAATAGCCTTTGCATATGGCCTCAGGATCTAATATGAATTATTGACCTCGTGTTTATTTAAAACCACAAAAAATATGCATTACAGCGTTATGCAGCAGTTCAACATCAGCATATAGTATTGACGCAATACCAATTAGCAAATGTAACCTGTATTGTGGAAAAAGGCTGTAAACGTTTAACAAATAGTTACAGTAAAGATATAAAATATCAAAACGTAGAAGAAACCTCCTTCAGAACACCTATTACTTCAGGAAGGCTAACAAGCTTACCTGCATTGATTTTATCAACAAATTTATCGTGATGATTGTTACATTATTTTATAAAAAGGTCATAAAATAAAGAGTTGCAAAAGCAAATAAGCAGATTTTTCAAATCAAATTTTCCAAATTATGGTTATCACTTATTCAAATTAACGTTTCGAGCGTAAAATAAACAACAATCCCATTAAGTATACATATAAAACAAGCATGGTATAGTGCATAAAAGGCAATTCATCCTGTAGATAGGTTTCGTACCGTCCGACATTTGTCGCAGACACGGCTCGAACTTGGGCACGTCTGCTTCTGAGTTTGTGACTCTAATCTTCTCTAGACTATACGACGCTTATTTTATACTGACAATTGTGTACTTAATAAAAATTTTGTTTATATCAAGCTAGCAACTTTAATTTAAATAATTTTTATCACCGCTCACGCAATTAATAATCGTTTAATTGAGGTAGGCACCAATGAAAACATACCAAAACCATCAAAAGTCGCACGTACTTTCGCATATCAAAACTTTATGGCTATTATAAAGCATGTCGAATAAATGACTAATGAGGACCAAACCGCAATGCATATATTTTTTTATGGAAAATAGGATTAGCGGATTTCAAAGCTAAAATTCCCGCATACATTGTATTTCACTAGAAATGTCCGCTACGAAATTTCTATGCATTCGCTACATCAATGAGTTTTACAATCAACCAATCATTAATGGTGCGGGTTGCGAAAAAAATTCTTAAATAAAGCTTGTGAACTTGATAAACACCTAAATCCAATACCATTTAATCAGATACAACACAACATAGCCACCGTCGTTCGCACAAAATAACAGAAACGCCGTAGGCCGCACAATCTGTGGATAGTGAGGATATAAGATACAGAATAGTTGATATACGGTTATCGTGTGGACGATAACCATGGAAGATTGAAATGCGTCAGTAAACGCTACTGATGGTATGGTTTTTCGTGCGACGGTACACAATAGGATTGGTGTTTATATCATATTCACAAACTTGATCTAAGGAGCTGTTATTACCACTTGCGCAAACATTTTTAAATTATGAAAATTAATGATATTTATCTACGTTTGGCGTATGATTCAGGCATGGTGAACCTAGTTACGGACTAGGTTATTCGGAATTTAATGGTAAATTAAAATTAGATTTAAGACGAATATCCAAACAACAGGTAGAGATAGCACATCTGTGTTGGCCCAATAGCCTAATCTATATTTCTAGCAAAGTTTGAAAAGACGCATAATTCAACGTATCCGCAGCACTTTTGGCAACAGCAAGTAAATTATAAGCCATATTTCGAGTATTGCGTGTGTGTGCGTGTTGGGGAAGGCTAATTTGCCAAAATATTAAACCAAACCGCATCCACATTTGAAGTCACTTTATGTGCCTATTTGAAATTGGTTACAAATGAAAGATTTGTCAACTAATGGTCGTTTAATTATAAATATGCTCATTTCAATACAATTTCAAGTGTTCTGCAGGCTGGCTCAGTGGTTATAGCCCTGTACGCGGCAAATTCTGGACAGTAATTGACGAGTCCCCAATAGGGATGAAACCGGTCTACTCGATGAATTGCCTTTTCTACAATATAATATACTAATTTTATACCGACAAATTTATGTACATAATGGGTCAGGTGTTTATATCAAGAGCGAAAGTTTGATTAAAGTGATTTGTCAACTTGTCGTCCACAGGAAGAAAAATAACGTTAATAATGAATACTCAATTTGAGAAGGACACGATACGCCAATTTACGTAAACTCGGGTGGATCAATGTAGTGCTGTACAGGCATTGCGACGTCATTTGAGACACAAACCATCAAACGACAGGTGTAAACCAATTAGTCTGAGAGTGAAAAACGTGTCAGAAGAAAGAAAAAATTTAAACATTCAGCTGCATTTTTTCAGGCGCGCACATGAAAAGCTAGAACGAGAAAGAGGCATACAGACATACAGACAGACAGAGTGACAGTGAATGAGAGAGATAGAGAGAAGGGTTACCTTTCTCTTTATCAAGTAACCAAGCAGATTCTACTGAAAGTCAGATAGAAAGCAATAGAGAAAAATATTGGATAACAGAATTTACGAAAAATTGTGCACAAAGCCCTGCTAGACTGGAAAGTAAATATACGCTTCATTCACACATTTTGTACATTCCTAAGCAATTTCCGAGCGCTTAGATGCAAAATTGCTTTTCTTGGCTGAGAACAATTTGGACCAGGCCACCAATGCTACGGATAAAAAACACGGTGTTAAATCAACCTTGAAATTGCCATAGCAAATAGAATAAGGCTGGAAAATACATATAGGTACACACCTTTAAATTGTCGGTCGAAGTCAAAGAAAAAAGTATACGTTTTCAATTTAGACTAAACATAGCATAAGAATTGAAAAGTTTATTCATCACTTAGATCGGTATCGTCCTCGTTTGGAACTCATCAAGTATTTTCCACAAGATCCGCGATCGGGTTCGAATCGGGGCAAATTAGATTGTCTGGCGCCACCTAAGCGGCGCCTATACGCAATTTTCAGTTATGTGCCTATGTATTTTTTGGCCGTATTTACTTAATATGGAAAATATTTGGCATCTTATTTGACCTGAAATTTCAAGTGGCTGCCAAAAATTTACAGCTACCTTTCGAATAAAAGTCAGAATATATTATAAAATCGATGTTAACTGGTCTCGATGGTCAAAATCGTATTTTCCGTGGATGAATTAAAAAAAATCCTCACTGCACATGGCAGAAACCACAGTGTATCGCATTGTATGCTCCCGTGGAATAAGACATGAAATATCTGAAAATTCAGTGGAGATACTCGAAACAACGCGCTAAACTCGTGCTAGCTCGTAGAGCTACAATAGGCCAATTTAAACAAGACTTAAAGTCAATTTTGTATCCTTTTTTCGAAAAGCTTAACAGATAGCAGAAGCTTTCACATCTGGTAACATTGAACGTTTGTTCTAACTTGTTGACGCGACAGGCCCGAGAAAACTAAAAGTTAGCGGAACAATACATGATTGCAAGAATAATCTGATAACTAAAAAAATGTGCCACCCTGATAGGTTGGCTGAACACTTCAAAGAACAATTTTCCTGAGTACCTGCACCAATCCCAATCGCTAAAACTGTGCCTGCACTAACAATGCAGAAAATCATCTAGAACAAACCTAAGAGCAAACAATACGCAATGTAATATTATCTCTTAGACATTGCAAATCCATAGGTCCATAAAGATAGCTTCCGACCTTATTAAAGGATGGTGGCGACAAAATTTGTCGGGCGTTGAATAACTCTCTTCGTACTAAACGAAACGTTTTGAGTGAGGCAACAGTAATTCGTGCGACAACAGTCGCGATAAAAGCTCGATCCCTGCCGCATATAGGCAACTTGCTTCGACAATCATATGCCACCTAAACGCTTCGCGTAAATCGCATATACAGAAGAGATCGAATTTTCGACAGAAAAACGGTTATACACCTGATATTTTTAACTCAAGGATTGTACATGAATAGCATCATGTATATCGCCGTCCTACAATAGTCGCATTTTACACCTCAAGAGTGCATTTGAATTAGTGTGTTGCAATGTCCTATTTGATATTTTGTCGAAGTGGTATGCCCATTATATTTGAAATATTATATGCGCTCTCGCAATAAATTTTGAATCTAGCAGCGGTGTCCATCAAGGATTCCAACTTTCTCCATGTGGAAAAATTTCGAAACAGATGAAATTATAAACTATATTTTTCTAAACGTTGAAGATGCACGCGTCGAAGTTCCCTTCGGCTGCCGATTAGTCGATTGTGACTATGCAGACGATATTGTATTACTAAACGACAATCCAGATTCTGATCAGACACTCTTGAAATGATTAGCAGTCGTCGTTCCGTCTTTCGACATGATATTCGCTGTCTAAATGAGATACACTTACAAGATCACATAACATTCACTTCAATTCTGTGACTGGAAGTAGTTGAGAGATTTAAATATCTTGGTAGATGTATCTATAACTTCGGCAATATGAGTGTCGACGTGAATATGAGAATTTCAAAAGGAATTTTCTCAAACCATCACCATTTCTGTAAAACGGGAGTATTTCGCACTTCCTTAAAGGCCGTGTGTATAATGATTTGTTACCTGCAGTTTTACGATACGATAGTGCAATTCGGTCAAATAGAATCAAATTTCTTTGACACTTACAGGCATACGACCACCGTTGTTCTAGGTTAAATTAAATCTAGTTCGTGCTACAATTTTAAGCGTACAAACGTGTAAATAATAGGTAACTGTGACTAATGTTTACATAACTTTTAACAATCCCCTTAACACAAACAAGAAAAAATCATCATATCAAAGCTTAGGCTTTACCACAGCATAAAATTGAAGAGCGTTCATAATATGCATGGGCAGTAACAGAAAACTAGGCCGTAAAAAACTAGTAAGGTTGGATAATTTACTTTCCCTAAGACGGTCTGTAACTCAAGGCAGACAAGGAGTATCCGCCCGAAGTTTCTTAGTGTAATGCTTTTCTTGGAATGTTTTTTTTCTCGTTCAACATTAAGTACTGAAATCTCAGCCAAACCACACTCGTGGTATGAAGTATGATGACTGTATCCCGATAGCACTCGCATGATATGTTATTCGAGAGAATCTGCTTGTCAGTAAGACCACAAAGCTACATAGCTACAGACTATTGAAAAAATGCAATGATTCGAGCGCATGCACATAGAAGAACGTTGAGCTACCAAATCACCATCAAAACATGAGAAATTAAAATAGAATAAATATAAATCCATCATAATTGTGCCAAATTAGGCTACATCCTGTTTAAATCATTTAAAAAACTTAAAGCAGCTTAATTATACAGCAACAGTTACCACCAATTGAGACAAATGCAAAGAAAACCACTCGCTAGAAGGTTAAGTTCGTACTACGCATAATTGTGGTGATAATGAAGCATAAGTGAATAACGAGTTTCGTTAAATCAACAAGGAAACGGTTATCTATGATTAGGAGAGCCAAAATTCGTTAATAAATTTTAATTGGCAAAATCATTTAACATCAACATTGGTCTCACTTGACGGATACATTAATGATGTGAATCTAAAATAATAGGAATACTGCTAATGGTTATAATAAAACAAATAAGTACATTAGGAAATGGTGTCGAAATCGCATTACACGCACACAAGACGAAACCAACCAAGGGACAATATATTCTAACTCAAAATTAAAAAAGGACGCAAAATCTGAAATATTATTACGAATATATTAAAAAAACCCAGATTACTGGAATATCTAATACAAAATTTACGTTGGTTTTTGTAAAACAAAGCCTGTTAAACGTAAATTTAAGAGATAAACTCCATGTAATTGAACATTACAATGTGGCTTATTTAAAAACAAGTGTTAGATTCCCAGTGCGCTATATAAGTAGGACTTATTGATTATCAAAGAAGCAAATTCAAGAGAATTTTAGACTAGACACAGGTGGCAATATCCAAGCCTACCTTTATTTGAGAAATTTAAAACCCCAAGCCATGCGAAGTAATAGTATTTTTCGAAGCAATACATGAAAATGAGTTGCGCATTAGGGATGCTTTCAATTACAATATCGAAATTCGCAGTTAAAAAGACAAATTTGCGAAGTGTATGTGTATGCATGCGCACTTTTTGCTACCAGGTTGATGCTGTTTGATGTATACACGAAATCAGAATTAATCCACTTAGATTTTCTAAAATAACTTTGAAAATAACCAGCTAAGTCAGACGAGTAATTTATATTGCGAAAACAATACATCAGCATTAATAAAATTAAGGAGTTCCGAATGAAGAAATCGATCAAGCAGACGATTTTCCTGGTATCTTTTGAACTGTACACTAATACCGACAAATATATTCACTTCTTATCATAATCACAAATATGCTGAGGCTTCACTACCGCATAACAATGAAATTCACTGTTATGTGCGTGCTGTAAATGGACACTAAATCGGTCGTTCCTAGCAATGGATTGAGACTGTTAGACCGATATATTTTCTTTGGCCGGCCTGGTATGGCAAACTGTTTTTGCGCCACAAGTGTAGCCCAATATGATATAAATTCACTTTAACCATCCCACCAATATTATATATATAGCAAAGGAAGACTACGAGGCTAAGATTTTCCAGTACAAGCCATAGTCGCGGAAATATGTGATAGGTGATTTACGCGTTCCCAACAGCGACGAAATCTATATATGTGATACATCGGCTTTGCTTCTTTAATTAATGTTAAGTGTATATTGAAAACATATATATCATCAAATTCCAGCCATAAAAGCTTCAATTCAATAACATTTCGTCATGAGCCATAGTGTCTGTCGATAATGACTAATCAGAGAAGGCCAGGTCGAATTTTAGGTCGAAATGACGCAAAAATGCTTAACCGAAAGAAAAAAACCAAAAGAATGCGGTTATATGTTAGAAAATCGCGAGTAGTGTTCGGAAATATTTGAGCCTTGAATAATGTCCTAGATTCAGCAACCACTGTGTCAATGACAAGTAGATCACGAATTCCAAATAAATACTACCTGATGAATTGCATTCGCCACCTTAAGTAATGTAAGTTTGAAAATTGTTTATATATATATATATATATATATATATATATATATATATATCACCTATAAAAAAGTTATTAGTAATAATGACAAAAATTTGTCGAACAAATTAATACAGGAGGGTGATTACAGGAGAGGATCTAGTTAACATGAGTATATTTATCTATATAACACAGAATTATGGCAAACTAAACATCTACACGACACTACTATAGTCAAGTCAAATTTCAGACAAGACAACATCGACAATACAACCTCCTTGCGGTTTTCACTGTATCACGTCATAAACAACAAAACGTCGCAACTAACTCTGCCCAACTAGGAAAAATAAGTTACGAAGATGATTCTACAGTAAATCTGCAACAAAAACGTCGCTGAGCCCTACTCGAGGTCTTTTCATACAGGATTCTTCCCTAGTATGTAGTTAATATGAAGCGCTAAGACTGCGTTAGATAACCAAAGAGAATAAGATAGATACGACTACAGTCAAATTTATACCACGATGGGTTTCACACCAATTACGATAGGAATGTTAATCGAATCATTCCAAGCAAGCGGAACTGCCTCCAAATTCGACAAAGTACGAAAAATGTAAATCAACGATTCAAAAATTATATCGCTACTATCCTTCAATAAACTCGAAAGCAAATCATTGGGGCCTGCATCCTCGCGACGTTTAAGAGACAGGATTACAATCAGTATTTATAAATCTGGTGGTTGTTCCACGCTGTTAATACTGACATTATTTTGGAGATTGAGACTGACGCAGATGTCCAAGAAAATTGATCTTTAATGTGTTGAGCCCACTTATCAAGACGACTTATTTTATCGATTATTAGATGACTGTTGCTATTATTTACGGTTTCGCTAAATTTTAAATTTCTGACCCGATACGCTAATAAGTTGGACCAAATAGCAGCAACTACCTGATGAAACGCCTTTTCCGTCTCTTCAGCCTTTCCGTTCAAAGAGGATTCCAGATCGAATTTTATGATGTGCTGAATTTGATGTCCTACAATTTTAGGAATATTATTACAAGACGAGGTAGCTGGAATTTGGCGCCTAGTTTCGAGAAACTCCATAAATTTTACGGAGACCCAACGATTATTTCTACGGGAGCCTAGAATGCCACATAGAGTATTAACTGCATTATGCATAGTGGAAAATACCTTCGTCCGAAGTAATATAGAATTTGGACCATCAATTCCAGTTAACTTTAACTTCAGAACATTCTGATATTTATGTCGGAAACACTGTTATTCGTGTTTGCTTACATTTATTTTAGATATATTCATAATTATTTTTCCGAAAAATTAGACTGCAACGGATAAGTGCATGGTCCGAGTCTAAAAAAGTGTTCCAAAACAAATGAAAATTCTGAATGCAACCACGATACCTATAAGTAATTCCTACATGATCTAATTAAGTCCGCCATTGTCCGGGTTCTGGAGGACGCCATGTGCCGTAACTCTTTACAATTCGTCTGAAGTAAAATTTAAGTTCCTCGCAGCTATTCAACTTAAAAAACCTTCCTGTTGCGCAGTTTGTTCCAATGTTCTCACATCAGATGCGTTGAAATTAAAACCTACCCTAGGTTTAATGAATGGTGGTTTCCTTGAACTATTTCCGATGTCTGACAAACCAACATTTAGACTCAGTGATACCATCAACATCCACCGAATTCATAGCATATAACAGAGCGTTATTGTAAGATTAGGAAAGGTAGACGAAAAGATGCCTAAATGTAGATGTCTTAAGCAGCCTGGTTTCGCTTATGCATTCTGCACGGCTCAGCAGATAAGGTCACATTTATCCTGCAAGGTGGCCGATGCAGTATGGGTTCATTATAATTCTTTAAATCAAGTTTGCGAGCTTGAAGTAAACACCAATCCCATTATATTTAACGTCTTCGAACAACATAACAAAACTATCGCCAGCCGCAACGCACTGACGCGTTTCGACCTTCCGTGATCATCATCAGAATACGACGGCAAACTGACTATCGAGGGTCAAACCGCATTGAATATATATATATATATATATATATATATATATATTCATTATAATTCGAATTGTACATGGTCAATTATGGAAATGGTTTGTATTCAGAGTGCACCTTTATTTAAAAAGTCTGCTAACCAAGACTGATGAGCAATATTTGCATAGAAGCCCCAGCGTTTGGCACGCTTGCTCTTATTCTGTCACTACACATTTAACACTAATTTTTAATGACTAATTAGACTGAACGCGAGGTTTCACATAAAACGAGATGTTTGTATCCAATTAGACTCGGCAAGGTCCATGCTATTATTCCCGGGCTGACGAACTGATGCCTGCGGGTGGTCAGTCCGGAAATTTCTCTGGCTACGGGCAATATATACACAAACGTTTTAAAAAAACATGGTCTAAAAATCATGCATTCAGTCGAGCTTGACAAGAACGTAATAATTATTTCAAATTCGACGATTAAAATTCAAATAAATCTATCACATAGGCAAATGGTAACTTGGAGCAGATTACATTTAGCTTAAACATCATATAGGTACATGTAAACAGAATAAAAATTTCATCAATAACAGAGATGAGTTCGCTTAAATCTTCTTTTCGATTAAAAAATAAGTTCGAACATAGGCAAAAAACATCTTTGTACGTTAATTCTGGCAGAAAAAGATGTGATTTTCATTTGCATTCACGTGAAATTCATCTGTCTATTTCTCCATGCATAGAAAGTAATTCTGTGCAATTTGAAATGTTTAACTCGTGAAGTAGTCGACCCATTTCTTTCTTACTACGGTTAACTAATGGTGAGTTATTACCAGCACAATGTTAACGAAAGGAGTGTAGTCCACATCCAAAGCACCACACCTCTAATTCCTGTTATGTACAGTATTGATACTCATTGCATAAAAACAGAAACCGACCAAAACAAGAGTGATTTCTCGTTTATTTAAACAACATTGAATTGCTACACTTACCTTTACCAATCTGCTTTCTAGTGTTTTCGGTAGCTGGACTCCTATTAACATTTGATAATAGTCCGAGACAAAATCGACCGCTTGTTTTAGACGGATTTGTGAATCCGTCAATGAGAACGCTGGCGACAGACGCAAAAAAGGCCTCGCCGATACGCACGTTCAATTCATAGTATACTATTGAGCACCAAAAACGCGGCTCCTGATAGTGCACAGCAGCAGACGTTGAACTATTCGATGTACCGATTTCAGTTTGACCTATAAACGTAAAAAATCACATAGGCAAGTTAAAAAAACACTCACGATTCAGTCCAAATGAGCTAGCAACAAAATTATTTTCGCGTACTTCGAGTAGCCATTAAAAAAATAATTGCCCAGTTCTGCCCAAAACCTAACGAAAGATATTATTTCATTTTAGTATAAATTCTTTAACACCTCAAGGCATAAAAGCAACATTGAATAAATTAGTTATAGCAACTCATATAGTATAAATGCAACAGAAGATATAAAAATTACTTGTTGCCAAAACACGAAAACATTTCGTATCCTGCGAATCGACGTAAAAAGGAATTACCTCGATAAAAGTATAATTACGACATAGAATTTAATAAAATAATCTACATACAAACAGATATAATACAATGAAAAGTAAAAAATGACTCCCGCCAAATTAATACAAGCCGCAGATACAAGAATTCTTCTCAAAGAGTTCAGCATATAGATTAGTACTAAAATTAGGTGGTTACAAATCTTGATGTCTCATATTTAGAACTAAGTAAATACAGATAAAATTAAGTGCATAATTCGTTCATGGCTCTATAAATTTCCGACCAAAGATCAGCGAGCTCTAGTTAGTCTCACCTACAAAAGTGGCAACAGACTTGCCAGTATTATCGAGATATAGCTACGCTATGTAATGGGAATTCAACTTAGAGTATCCACGGTTTTCTTTCGTGAGTAGTAGATTTGTACAAACAGTTTCACAAAGATCCGATTGATCTCCATTTCCAAGTAAATATCGAGTTCGTCTTCGTAGTGGCTGGGTGCTGATTCGAACCCTCTCCGTGAAGGCTTCAACACAACGGAGACGAACTCGATGCTTACTCGAAAACATGGATCAATCGGATCTTTGCGAAACTGATATAAAAAAATTGTTACCCAGGAAAGAAATCCGTGGACAATATAAATGTGATAATTGCACTGCGCAACTCAATACAAACACGTTAATGAGAATTCTGTCCAGATTGAGAGTTCGAATAACACTTTGCGGTAAACGGACAATAACGGAATGAGATCAAGCGTTCCAGACTCAGAGGGCAGATTTTGACAGCTGCAGAAAATGTTGTATATTGGTAACATGAAAATAGATGCTCCTGGCAGATACTGTTTGGCAGCCATGAGTAGCAAATCGTCAAAGTAAGGAAGAACTGTCAATAGTAATTAATTATCCCCGCAAGGAAATTGGGATCTAGTGTTCCTTTACTGTACACACAACTTATAATAAAAATAAATATACCAAATTCATGATAAGCCACTATTAAAGCACATGTTTTTAAATGATATGGTAATGCTGATATGGTTAATTGATTTAGTTTCTCTGTCGACCAAAACCTGAACATGGAAACAAAATTCCTGTTTATATGTAATTTTTGAGGATAAACACACCATGAAATAATGGTTTTAACAATTAAAGACACAGTTGCATAAAAGTTACTCAATTGGAATCTTACCTAAATATCACAGGAAATTCGTGTCTCGAAATATGGTCGTAATTTAATCGTATCGGCAACTGCCCCCTACTGTGATATAGCCCCATTTATAATGAAAAGTAAATAAAGATGTAGCTTCATTCGGTTCTACTGACACTTGGGTAAATCGTCACTACTTTACTTTATTTTACTGCGGCTGACTCCTTTTGGAGGATAAGCCGGCTCCATTGATTTCATGGAGTTTCTTGGGAATTTGGTACAAGTGGTGTCCCCTCACCACTCGGCTTTTTAATCGAGGACGACCTCTAGCCTTGCACATCCAAGCGCAGTCTGCAAGGCAGCAGTAGGTGGCATGGTTGCCGTTGGCTGCTGAGAGCTCATCCGCCATCCGAGCGCACCGGGTACTGTCCAGGAGTCCACGTAATCCCGCTAAGGCTGTTGAACCTTTGTGGCGGGGAACACACGCCGATGTCGCGGGCGCCGTTGTCGTAACGTACGACCGTACGATCGGCCATCGAGACATGGTTGACACCGTCGTACCACGTTGAGGAGGGGATGGACTTTACGACGTCACAGGCAATATCAATGTTAAAAAGCTCTATAGGAAGCTGGAAATATTAATGGCGACGTCTATTCAGTAGTACCATAACAACGTACCAGCCACAATATGAGTAATTACTCTGACCTGCCTTTGCCAGTCGTCAAAATTTACATCTGTTACTTTAATTAATCGGTGAGATAATGCTTGCTCTTACAGTGGACACCACAAATTTTCATCACAGTCATGCGGCAGTAAGGCATGAGTTGGGAAATGCTAATGTATCGCTTTCTCAGTACTTGATTGATTTTTAGTCCAACTCAATCGATTATACTGTTTCAACCAGGCATGGTAATTGTCCCATCAGCCTGGTATACAGAATGCGAAGCGGCTGTTCGTAGCAATTTCAAAACTTGTGCAATCGATGTTCAGTAATTATATGTTAAGGGGACTGAATTTCAAAAAGCGACCAAACCAATTCATAATGATGTGCAGCTTACAGCGAACTTAACGAAAGCTGGCTAGTTTCTCGTAATGGTAATAAATTTTAGGAACAGAAATGACTTATAATCCACTATACACATGAGGATAATAGCTCTGTTTCAGTTCATTGGTCCAGCAAATAATAGCCTTTTCAACAGGACCGACTGGAACACACCATCAGTTAGACACGCATACTCAGTTAACCGAATGACCACTGCCCATACGTTGGATCTGAGCATACAATTCTAAGAGGTTGACATGTTCCTACGCTGCTTTCAAATCCTAGTCAATATTATTTCAGTGCAGATTCGCAGTCGTGTGACAAATAGCAAACGCCTAGTATAGCTTACGGGACACTATGGCTTTTAGATTCACAACAACTTCCGCGTTCTTTGGTGGTAGTAGTAATATCAACTAAATTCACAGGCTTTATCCTTTATAGATAAGCAGAGGTTTGCCTAAGCTTTTCGTTAAAAGAGTTCCATATTGTTTAGCACGCTATCCATCATTGTTGAAAGTATATCATAATAAGCATACGTGCCACTTAAGGTTTCTTGTACATCACACAGCCCACACACAACTATGAACATTTATCCTAGTTATGCAGCGGTTCTTTAATACTCACTCATTACTGTATTGTATGACAGTCTTACAAACAAAATACTAATCTTTAAAGAAATTATGCTTGGAGTGTTTTCTTCACATGGACAGTTGCTAATATAAAAAAAGCAAAATTAACTAGTCTAGCATAAAGTAAACAGAACCCCGTGCTTTAAAGTGATATAGTAGGAGTCCTCAGCCATATCGTTAATTCGGCTTTGCATTTTAGTTAAGTTGACAAAGTATGTAATATGAGGTCTGAGGAGATTTTTTGCTGGGAAGATCATCAGTAAATAATACTGGCATAATACTGCTTTATGATATGATGAGCCATTATGTCAATTACACCTCCTCCTACCACTACTACTAACATACACCATGCATAATCATGAAATTTATAGTTACGCGTGAGCTATAAATAAACATTTTGATAGTTCAAAAAATGATATTTAATTAAACGATTACGAAAGTTTATTTTATTTTTTTAATAATTCATAATATAGTCCAAATTACTTATAAAATTGAGAGTTCAGACCATCTATGGAACTAAGGTTTTACTTATATTGAGCAACACCCTTTGCTTTCACAAAGTAACTCGTGATAACCACAAGCCAAAGAAATTTAATAAAGAGAATAGCATTTTGAAAAGAATTAATAAAATCACTCATAAAATTAAAAGCAGAAAACGTTAGTAAAATTAAAGTTAGTACTTAAAAAGCCAGATTAAAATAAAATACTTCCAAGTGAACGTAAAATAACCTATTCTGTTCCAGGTGAATTCGTGCAGATTTAAACAACTGTTTTCAAAGAGGTTTGTAGAAAACTATTTGCGCAAAAATATTAACAGATGCTATGCCCATTATTCCGAACTACTTTACATTTAGCTAACATGCGGTGGCCACTGAAATTAGCTAGTGTTATTTCATAGCATGATACTTAATGACGTGCATAGTTATTGAAAAATAACATTGCATAAATTAATAAAAGTAATTTTTATCTATTGACCTAAGATTTCATTCTGAATACGCAAACTCTTCAAGAGAAAGTATGCATTAGGTGTTGCGAACCTAGTAACAAATTAGTTCATTTGTGACCAGAAGGATAAACCAAAAGCAGCATGAACGGAAAGTATAATCTCATGCACATTCGTTTCGTGCTTACAGGCGACTCATCAGTAGGAGCCGGAATTACGCCCTTTAACCACTATATATTTGGTCAAAGAATGTGGAATAATAGGACGGTACAATCTCCTAGACGAATGTGTAAACCTGCAATAGTGAAGCTAACATCGTATAAAGTCAACGACAATGCGACTTCAACGCTAACTCACACTATATAATATATATACCGAGTTCATAGGATACTGACTCATGGTACTGAGTCGGTACATGATACCAACCTGATGTATATCAATTTATGCTATAGTTCACCCAAATTGAGAATTACAACAATTTCCGAACACCTGTTACTCCAGTTAAACCATACACTCTGGCCTTCATCGATATCAGTTATCACATTTCGCGGTAGGCATGACATCATTCAATTCAATATATTACAGTTAAACACTGTTTGTTGCGAAGAACTAATATATATGCAAGTATGTATTAGAACTTCCAATAACATTCATGCGTACCATCTTTCTCACAATGACAAAACAAATCATGAGATAGGATAAGGAATCTAAACCGTTGATGGAGCTGAAAAAGTATATTTAACATTTTATTGCTATTTATATATCATGCAGTTCTGTACGAAGTTATAATGACAGAATTTTGTAACACATTTTAAGTGAACATTTTCTCAATAGTTAATAATCTTACATTTTATTATTTATACGCAAAACTCTGAATAAACACCTAGAATTATACGCGCCATAGGTGGAACATCTGGTCCAATAAAATATAAAATCTCCTAAGGAACAAATTCCGCGTGTGAACCACGCTTGGTATTTTTGGCAAAAAATAGAAAAATAGCAACTATCTTGCGGAAAATAAGAAGCACGTTGCACCTAAACAGTTTCATAACGTAGCTTTCGACCCTCCACGATCATCAGAACATGACGACAAGCTAACGAGGATCAACTCGTTATTCATATATATTTCAACGATAATCAGATATATTGCTCTCGTCTCTAGTCGCCTTGCGTTCATTGTACTTGATTGGAAACGTCGGCTGCACAATTGCTATGCAATCAGGAACATACACTGTTTACAGCTTTCATCACATTTACAGTTAAACAATAAATGATTGCGCGAGTGGTGAAAGGAAATTCTTTAGATCAAGCTAGCAAACTTAATGTAAACGAAAGCCCCGTTGCGTCTAATCAGTTGCACAAGAGAAAAAAATCGTCAATTACACGCCATGAGTTTCGACCTACCATCTTCATCAGAATACAACGCAAAACTGAATAACGAGGTTCAAACCAAAACGTTTTAAATTTTTTTTGAAATTGATTAGACAATAGGATTTTTGTTTAGCGCAAGCTAGCAAACTTGATTTAAAGGAATGTCATCACTACTCGTGCAATCAATGATTGATTAATTGTACTAATGTGACGTTTTACTTACTGTAGTCCATTATTCTTTAGTTAAAAATAAAACGGATGCAAACGGTAATGGAAAAGCCAGATGCAGAAAATGGGCATAAGGAATAAATGTGAATCAATGGCATAATCGAATATATTAAATCTAAGACATTGACAAAACAGTGGCAGTCTGATATGCTAGAAAGAAAAGTGTAACATAAATTTATTTTATTGATAAGCAGTGCACAAAACACCCAACCGTTGTTTACGAAAGAGAATAAGGTTCAACCTAAATAAAAAGCGCCAATATTTGACTTCATGTGTCGATTTCATACAATATCAATTAGCCATGAAATCACGAAGTAAAACGATTAAAAATAATTTAGGAAAATATAAATACCCTTTAACTACAATAGCACTACTCTGCGCTTACTTTAGTCCTACATATAATAAATCTAACAATAATTGTTTGCGCGGGTGGTGGTAACAATTTTTTAAATCAAGTTTGCGAGCTTGAAGGAAACACCAATCCCATTGTATTTAACCAGTCGTCGGCAAGCGGTAGTTTTGTTATGTTGTTCGACGACTGGTTAAATACAATGGGATTGGTGTTCACTTCAAGCTCGCAAACTTGATTTAAATCTAATTGAAATTCCGATTGTGCAAGCTCCATATAGTATACGAAACTATTAAGACGTTCCTTTCACGTATATTCATTGGTGATAAATAAATATAACTACAATTTTATCTTGAGGCAAGTTCATTGTGTCATTGCAAAATTTATATTTAATGATAAGGTGTTTAATTCAATGTAATAAATTTCAACGTAAAACATCAAAGCATTATCGCATTTTAAAGCGGTTAAGCAACTGAAAACGTTGAAATAACTTTAATTATTAAAGAGTAACTCACCTGCCTGACTAGAATAGTTCATACTATTCAACAAATCGTAACTACTATCTCGCGGCTCATCTACAGAAGGATACTCATTATGACGGGGTACAAGCACAGGTGGTAAAACTGGATACTCAACTCGTCTGTAGTGATAAGGATTAATGCACACTTCTTTCTCTTTTGAAGTAAAAGGCAGTTTGCAGAATTCCATGGGTTTTAACTCATGGTGACTCTGCAAATCTGGCCACCTCCACACGCGACAATAAATTACGTGAGGAAATCCTTTTCTGTGCGAGACTTGAATGCGTCCATCCAACGACCGTGGAATTGTTATGCATTCTGTTAACTCACTTGGATGGGAAAGTGCGTAATGCAGTCGTTCCAACAAGCCTTTTCGTTTTTTAAGTTTCTTCACAAGTGTTTCAATTGCCTTTTGAGCCCATTTCCCTTCTTCATCTCCCTGCTTCCATCCAAGAGCATTGCCAAATGCATGAGCAGAAAATTCTGAGGCACCACAGAGTGACATAATTTTTGAACTTATGCACGACATAAAACACTGACGGCTTAGCCGGTCAATCAGCTGTTTTATCTACAGCTGCATAAATTTTGACTATATAGTACCCGCTTAATTAATTAATGAATTTTAACAAAAATAAAAGTAAATTGTTACCTTTTAAATTTAAAATAAAAATACTTTAAAATATTTATTTGTTATAAACATATGATATTATAGCGGTATTTTAAATTACTGCGAAAACTAATTACTACATTTTCGAGATATTCACTACCGATGATAAGTAAGTTAACTGAAAAATTGCTTGTAAATTAAGAATAAGAATAATTTATTAACAATAAAATATTTTTGGTGTATATTCTGTCTAAGTTGATGGACCAACGAATGTAAATTATCTATTCTACCTTAATGGTAATCGAGAGATAATGCTTGATCATATGGAAAATATTTTACCGCTGTACCTTAACATAAGTTTCCATAAATTCACAGAACACTCGACTAGGACGATTATCTTATGCAATTAGTTATATCTGATCCATGGGTGATAAAAATATGGATACGCTATCAATCCTCAGTGATATAATAATACCTGGAAATTGTTCAACTGTAGAGGTTAAATTAATTATCGGACAGAAATTAACCTCTCATATAAAAATAAATCAATTTTTATTTTTGGACATTTGATGTCCACAAATTCACTGAACTGGAATGATTGAGACCTTGAAACAAATATTCACTTAAATTACCCAAAGCAAACTTGTGGTTCTTTTCGCTGATAATTAAAAACAATAAAATGACGAGAAGATTACAAATTTTTATTCACAAAGTAATCGGTGATGAACCACGCAGTGTCCCGCTTATGCAATTCAGAAACTTGATTGCTTGTACCTTGTCTTCCAAGGGCTTGATTCCATCCTTGGAAATGGTGTGTCCAAGATATTTTACGGTAGAGCAACCAATCCTACTCTTTTCTGGTTTCACTACCAATCCATAATGTTCCAGCTTAGACAAAACGATGTCCAAATGCTCGCGGTGTTCCTCCCTAGATTGACTATATATAATGATGTCATCTATATACACTCTAGCAAATGAACAGTCTTGAATAACTTTCTCTGTTAGACGCTGGAATGTCTGACTTGCATTCTTCAACCCAAAAGGCATACATAAGAATTCATGCGATCCTCCTCCAGGGAATCGCACTGCTGTGAGCGGTATAGATTCTGCCTCCATAGGTACTTGATAGTACGCTTTCTGCAGATCTAACGTTGTGTATACCTCATACCCCATTATATCCCTGAGCAAAGTACTCTGGTTCGGTAGAGGATACGAATCGCCTTTCGTTACCGAATTCAATAGACGATAGTTACCACAAACCCTCCATTGACCTGGTTCAGGTTTGGGAACAACCACTATTGGAGATGCGAAGTTGGAATTTGAACGCCTACAAATTCCTTCTTCTCTCAACCGCTTAAATTCTTCAATAGCAACCTGCTGCTTGTGTTGTGCTAACGGTTGAGACTTGGGCGAACAAGGTAGTGGCTCCACCAACTCGATTTGGTGTTCTATGCCTGTCTTTAAACCCTTGCGTTTAGCATTAAATGGCAGAAACACGGCCAGGTGTTTCTCGATGACATCCGCCAAGTCATCGGCGACGACGGGTCTGGGTAGTCTCACTGACCTAATTACTGAGGTCCCAGTCTCAGCATAAGTCACTATCCCAGTGCTTCGCCAGGATCCTTTATGCGGGAAGATAAGATGTAGATGATCGTTATTGCCACAATTCTATGGATAGCAATGTCAAGCTTAATATGTACAGACCAGACAACCATTCTGAATGGGTCGAAGAAGCAAAATTTTATTTTAAACTAAGACGGATGACCGACCCTATAGAAAGGTTTGCCTCGGCCTGGTGGTGCTTACCTGAGCCATTAAAAAAGAATCTGTTTAGACTCAGGAAATTTGTCACTGAGAACGAACCAGAAAATGCATTTGAGCTTCTAGTAGAAGAACTCCATGGACGATATCAACCTGAGAGGATTGAACGGATGACTGACTTATTACGTCAGGAAAAGATGGGAAATCTACTTCCATCTGAATTTTATGACAGACTAATTTCAAAATCCATCGGGCTTGATATATCTGAGGAAGTTATAAATAGTATATTTGTAGCAGAATTGCCTGCTAGACTAAGAGCCACATTGGATGTATATGATACATTGGAACTAGAGTGGCCCAAGAAGCTCAAAGGGTTGGACAAAGTGTATCGTCAGGTGGAACCTAAGGTGTATGCAGTAACCGCAGATTCACGCCTAGAGCAGCAACTCAGACATCTCTCAGAGAGGCTCCTGATCATTGAGAATGAATTAAGTACCCTCCGCAGGGATGTGGGTTGGATAAAAAGCAATAAGGAAACTTCCAACAGAAGTAGGGTAAATTCTTCGGAGTCAACGTTCAAATTCCAAGCATTGGAGAGGCGAATCGCGTGAGAGTGTACAAGGACCACGCGAGTGGTGCATATCGCATCGCAAATACGCCGAGTTTGGAAAATGTCAGGAGGGGGATGCACATTTCCAAAGTTGGGTGGTCCCCGATGGAAAGGAAGTAGTCTTCCTGTAGCCTGGTCGAAGCTGCCGGAAAACTAATTGAGCCCCCGCTAATAGGAGCCGTAGGGGGGGTTGCGCAAGCAAGGCTCCAAGGTATGCATATTCGTGGCATACTAAAATCATCGAAGTTAGGTTCGGAGAGCTTCGATGGAAGAGACGCGCAGTAATACAGTCCGTAAATCTGTTAGATTTCGGCTGGCAGATAATCTTAAAGAGGTTGCTGGTTATAGCAACAATAAGTTCGTTATAACTGATGAACTTAGCGGCCTAAATTTCTTAATAGACACGGGTGCAGAGGTGAGCATAGTTCGATCTGATGTGGTGGAAATTGATAGCCCCACATTCGATTACCAACTATGGGCTGCTAATGGAAGTCCAATTGAGGTTAAGGGAGTTAAAGAATTGTCAGTGACATTGGGGCAGAAATCTCCATTTACGTGGAATTTTCTGGTCGCTGATATAAAGGATAACATCATTGGGATGGACTTTTTGATCCATTTTAATCTCGCTTTAGATCCCAAATCTAGGACCATTGGACAAAGCACTGGGATAGTGACTTATGCTGAGACTGGGACCTCAGTAGTTAGGTCAGTGAGACTACCCAGACCCGTCGTCGCCGATGACTTGGCGGATGTCATCGAGAAACACCTGGCCGTGTTTCTGCCATTCAATGCTAAGCGCAAGGGTTTAAAGACAGGCATAGAACACCAAATCGAGTTGGTGGAGCCACTACCTTGTTCGCCGAAGTCTCAACCGTTAGCACAACACAAGCAGCAGGTTGCTATTGAAGAATTTAAGCGGTTGAGAGAAGAAGGAATTTGTAGGCGTTCAAATTCCAACTTTGCATCTCCAATAGTGGTTGTTCCCAAACCTGAACCAGGTCAATGGAGGGTTTGTGGTAACTATCGTCTATTGAATTCGGTAACGAAAGGCGATTCGTATCCTCTACCGAACCAGAGTACTTTGCTCAGGGATATAATGGGGTATGAGGTATACACAACGTTAGATCTGCAGAAGGCGTACTATCAAGTACCTATGGAGGCAGAATCTATACCGCTCACAGCAGTGCGATTCCCTGGAGGAGGATCGCATGAATTCTTATGTATGCCTTTTGGGTTGAAGAATGCAAGTCAGACATTCCAGCGTCTAACAGAGGAAGTTATTCAAGACTGTTCATTTGCTAGAGTGTATATAGATGACATCATTATATATAGTCAATCTAGGGAGGAACACCGGGAGCATTTGGACATCGTTTTGTCTAAGCTGGAACATTATGGATTGGTAGTGAAACCAGAAAAGAGTAGGATTGGTTGCTCTACCGTAAAATATCTTGGACACACCATTTCCAAGGATGGAATCAAGCCCTTGGAAGACAAGGTACAAGCAATCAAGGATGTGCCAGAACCTAGAACTGTACGCCAGTTGCGTAGATTTTTGGGCATGATTAGCTACTATCGTCGGTTCATACCAGGTTTAGCTGGAATTTTGGGGTCACTAACTCGACATTTAGTCCGTGAACGAAGCACAATCAAGAAGTCCTGGCCTATTAATTTTAGCCAAGACGACAAGGGAAAATTCCAGAGGGCCAAAGATCTGTTAAGCCAAATAACCACATTAGCACCTGTGGATTTGAATAAGCCGTTTCAGCTGGTCACAGATGCTTCTGATGTAGCCATAGGAGCAGTGTTACATCAACGAGAAAATGGTATAGTCAAGCCGATTGGATTCTATAGTCGGAAAATCCAAGATCGCGAGAAGCGATATGATACGCTTGGAAAGGAGTTACTAGCAGTTTATTCTGCAGTGTTGCATTTTGAGCACTACCTAGATCGACATCAGTTTATGATATTAACTGATCATAAACCGTTGTTGCGTATCCTTGGGAAAGCAAACAGGCTAAATTATTCTCGGCGGGTGAATTCACAAATAACCCGACTCGCAGAATTTGATTTTACCATAAGTCATATCTCAGGAAAAGATAATGTGGTGGCAGACACTCAGTAGACCAGACATATCAGATGAAGATATGATTCGTTCAGAGTCACTCGTATGCTCTATTGTATCTTCTAATGATTTTGTCCAGCAATTGATGGAAGCACAAGGTCTTGATCCTTTAGTAGCTGTGTTGGAAAAGAATCCTACATATACACGCAGGAAGATTGGAGATAAGTGGTTATTATGTGAAATCTCCAGGAGCCAATCTAGACCTTATGTACCGTTAGAATTAAGGTATAATGTAATTCAACAGCTACATTAATTCAGTCATCCTTCCATTAAGGCAACTATCAGGATGGTCACTGATAGATATGTATGGCCAAAGATATCGAAAGACATAAGAGCCTGGGTAAGGACATGTGCCCGGTGTCAAACTTGTAAAGTTTGGCGTCATACCAAAACTGAAATTAAAACGATTGGTATACCATCGGGTCGATTCATGCATGTTCATATTGATATAGTAGAAATGCCTGAGATTTCCGACCAAAAATATTTACTCACGATGGTCGATCGGTTCAGTCGTCAGTTTGAGGTAGCAATCTTGAAGGACATGACAGCTCAAGAGGTCTTACTTATGTTCTTGCATAATTGGGTGTCGCGATATGGTATACCGGTAAGGGTAACTACTGATCGTGGTAGTCAGTTTATGTCTGAACTATTTATCAGATCATTGAATACAATGGGGATAGAAGTAAGACACACATGTGCTTATAATCCCAGAGCCAATGGGATGGTTGAGAGACTGCACAGGGTGCTGAAGACTGCAGTACGCTGCACCGGTGGATCCAGTTGGATACATGATTTGCCCATAGTTTTGTTGGCAATGCGAAACAGATACAGAGCAAAGTTAGGAACATCCATAGCAGAACTTGTTTATGGAGAGCCATTGAGGTTACCTGGAGATCTTCTAATAGAAGCTCCAAGTTGTCTCGATTGGGCCTCTAGTTCAGTAGATTGGTTTGTTGGAGCATTGAGAGATAAAATGAGTCGTTTAGCTCCAACCAAAACTAGAAGTCCAAAGTCTAAATGCTATGTATCTTCAGATTTAAAGCTGGCATCGCATGTATACATAACTAACAAAAACAGACAGAATTGTCTGACTCCATTCTATAAGGGGCCATATAAAGTCAATCATATGACTGAGAAAAATGCATTTATAGAAGTAAATGACACTGTAGAATGTGTAACACTGGATCGCTGTATTCCACAGTTTATTTGGACGGAGGAGGAGACTGATAAACAGTATTCACCGAAGTATCCAGAAGTTGAGGCGAGATGTGACTCAGAAATTGGTGAGAAAATGAAGTGTCGAATAAATATGGTAAAGAAGTAAAGATTAAAACCAAGACAACTGAGAATCAAGAACAATGCGATATGAATATGAAATCTGGTGAAGTACCAGCACAACTTGTTGAAACTCGGTCTGGAAGAGTCATCAAGAAACCGAAGAATGAAGACTACAACATATATTGTTAATCATCTTAAACATGAGGGAGTATGTAGAGGTTAAATTAATTATCGGACAGAAATTAACCTCTCATATAAAACTAAATCAATTTTTATTTTTGGACATTTGATGTTATCGCTGGTTTCGTAAAACAATATTGTAATTTTTGGAAAATATTGTAAAATTTTTTGAAAGTTCTTTTGTTCATATTGTCGAAGTTTTGGACTTGTCTTGTGAAAAGAAATGAGACAGTTTTGATCTGAGTTTCTGAATTGCATAAGCGGGGCACTGCATGGTTCACCTCCGATTACTTTGTGAATAAAATTTGTAAATCTTCTCGACATTTTGGTGTTTTTAATTATCAGCGAAAAGTACCATAAGTTTGCTTTGGGTAATTTAAGTGAATATTTGTTTCAAGGTCTTGTTCTTTCCAGTTCAGTAAATTTGTGGACATCAGCGTATCCGGGTAAGCTTACTTAATTAATATACTATTTAATAATAATCATGTCTGGTTTATTAAATACTGAGGATACAGAGCAGTTGGCTAGCGGACTTATGGATTGTAGCTTAAGAGATAGTTCAGAGGAACTTAAGTGTTCCAAGATAGATGATCATTCCGCATATATGGATTTTCCGGGCCTGGCATCCAAGAGACCCCCTTATGATAGTGACCTAAGGGCCTCTACACAACCCTATTTATATGAACGTTATTATGAAGGCAATCAGCTCTTTCAAAGTTTATCAGTATGTTTTATATAACTGAAGTTACATCTGCGTAATATGAGCTGATTGATGTAACGTAACAGCACGTAATCTATATTCTTAAAAATTGTCTAGAGTTTCACAAGGTTCTAGCTTAGGTCCAATATTATTAAAAATTACCAAAAGGTTAAAAAAATTCTTAAATCTGTAAATTTACCACTGATTTAAAATGAGTTTTTCATATTGATAAATTACATCGATTTCTCAAGAAATAATAATTTTTTATTTGGCAACAAAGGCCATCCGGATTGTCAATTGAAAAGATCATGACACATCACAAGTAGGATTATGCATGGGTGATTGAAAAATAGACTAGCTATTGTTTATTGATAATGATAACAGTGACGCTGGTACATATTGAGAGATTAAAGTGATTTCAGAAGCTTTATAGCAGTGCCTCTTTATGATAAACCTATTAGTGTCTGATGAACCCCATAGATGCCAGATCGTGATCAGTCTTTAATTGTATAATAGAATCTGACAAGCTTGTACTTTAATTTATATCTGTTAAATTCATACCTGCCATGTCTTGAGCTGACTTGCTAGTGTCTTCAAACTTAAGATTAGCTTCCATGACGATCGTACTTAAATACTAATTTGATGCTTAATGTTAGGCAATCGGAATATGAAACCTTTCACGTTACAAAACACCCAAACAAATAATCTGGAAAGAAATAGACGTGAAAAACAGAATTATAAAATTACCTGTTCCGGAACGTCCCAATATGTACGATTAAAAATATAAGACGGTGTTAGCAGAAATATATTGTGGACATCGAGTACATGTTAAATGGATGAAATGAGATAAATGCAGCACGTAGAGTATATTACAACAGATAACTGAAACTGCGCACAATTCAAAGTATATATACTGTCAAGTATTTAAACAAAGAAAGTTCTGGAATATAAACGAATATTTTCGTTTTAAATAAAATTCGTTTCAATCAGCCAAGGTGGTTTAAATTTATCAATTATTGTCACTTTAATTTTGTTGGAGGAAATATCTTCCTCCACTTACACCACCTTCTCAAAAAAGACGCCCAATAGTAGACGTACTCATCATTCTTTTATTGACGATGTACTCTTCAAGAACGGGTTGTGCATAACGGACCCCTGAAGTCGGCATCGCGCCCTGTACAGTTGTCAATGGTTCTTCTGATTTGCCTGGTATTGAGTTCTTCTGCTTTTTGTTATGTGTCTGCGTGTTTGGATTGCACACATCAGATTCGTTCATGGAACGATGGTCATTCAACTCATCTTATAATTCAGTCCTATCGTCTAACCAGATAAACTGGGGAATGCAACGATCCAACGTAACACAATCCTCAATGCCATTTACCTCTATGATGACATTTTTGTCAGTCATTCTCTTGACCTTATATGGTCCTTTGTAAAATGGTGTCAGGCAATTCTTCCTATTTTCATTAGTTACATACACATGCAAAGCCGATCTTAGATCAGAGGACACATAGCACTTGGTTTTTGCTTTTCTAGTCTTGGTCGGAGCCAAACGACACACATTATCTCTAAGTGCTCCTACGAACCAATCTACATAACTAGAAGCCCAATCAGGACTACTTGGAGTTTCTATTAGAAGGTCTCCAGGCAACCATAATGGTTCTGCATAAACCAGTTCTGCTATTGAAGTACCTAATTGTGCCCTATATCTGTTGCGCATGGCGAGTAGTACTATAGAAAGATCGTGTATCCAGCTTGTTCCACTAGTACACCTTAATGCAGCTTTCAGTTCACGATGCAGCCTTTCTACCATCCCATTTGCTCGTGGGTTGTACGCGCTAATATGTAATACAGTGGTTCCCATGATGTTGAGGGATCTCTCGAAAAGCTCGGACATAAATTGACTACCGCGATCACTAGTGACCTTTTTCGGAACACCATAACGCGATATCCAATTATGTAGAAACGCGAACAAGACTTCTTGCTCTGTCATGTCTTTTAAAATCGCCACTTCAAATTGACGACTAAATCTATCTACCATTGTCAGCAAATATTTGTTTCCATTTACTCCAGGCATTTCGACAATGTCTATGTGTACGTGTCTGAACCGTCCAATTGGTATCCCAATATTCTTTATCTCAGTTCTGGTATGTCTCCACACCTTACACGTTTGACACTTGGCACAGGCTCTTACCCATACCCGTATGCCTTTAGACATGTTCGGCCATACGTATTTTTCATTAATTAATCGAATGGTGGCTTTAATGTATAGATGTCCCATGTCGTATAATACTTGGATAATTTTGGCTCGTAACTCCAACGGAACATATGGTCGTGGTTGACTTCTGGACGTTTCGCATAACAACCACTTGCCACTCAGGAGCTTACGAACATATCCTGGTCTTTTGGACAAGACTAACGTAAAGGGATCCAATCCTTGCGTTTCTTTGATTTGACTAACTAAATCATGCATATAATCATCTAAATTCTTCAACGGACCTTGAATTATTAGCTCGACATCGGCTTCATTCGGTCTGCTAAGTGCGTCGGCTACCACATTCTCTTTACCAGCAAAATGAGACAGTGAAATCAAACTCTGATAACCGGGTTATTTGGGAATTTACTCTACGAGAGTAATAAAGCCTCGCTGTTTTACTAGGTATATTAATCAACGGCTTATGATCGGTCAATAACTTAAATTTATGACCGTCTAAGAAATGCTCAAAGTGTAGCACTGCGGCATACACTGCTAGAAGCTGTTTACCAAACGTATCATAACGTTTCTCTCGATCATTAAGCTTACGGCTATAAAACCCAATCGGTCTTACTATGTCCTGATCTCCTTGCTGTAGCACTGCCCCTAATGCAACATCTGAGGCATCTTTGATTAGCTCGAAAGGTTTCTCCCAATCTACAGGTGCTAATGTGGTTATGTCACTTAACATTTCCTTGGCCTTTTGGAAATTTTCTCGGTCATCTTGACTCAAGTTTATAGGTCAAGACTTCTTGATCGTGCTCTTTTCACGAGTGAGATGGCTTGTTAACGATCCAAGAATTCCAGCTAGACCTGGAATGAATCGACGATAATAGCTGATCATGCACAAGAACCTTCGCATCTGGCGTACGGTTCGGGGTTCCGTTACGTCCTTAATAGCTTGGACCTTATCTTCCAAAGGTTTAATTCCGTCTTTGGAAAGTATATGACCAAGGTATTTAACTGAAGAGCAACCTATATTACTCTTATTAGGTTTGACCACTAGTCCATATTGTTCCAGCCTGGTCAAAACTGTTTCCAAATTCGTACGATTTTCGTCTCGTGAGCGACTAAAAATTATTATGTCGTCTATGTATACCATCGCAAATGGACAATTCTGTAGGATTTCTCCAGCCAAATGCTGGAATGTCTGCTTGGCATTTTTCATCCCAAAAGGCATTCGAAGAAATTCATGCAATCCTCCTCCTGGAAATCTGACTGCGGTGAGTGGTATCGAACTTTCCTCCATTGGTATCTGATAGTACGCTTTCTGGAGATCTAAAGTTGAATAAACCTCATATCCCATTATATCTCGGAGTAAAGTACTCTGGTTAGGGAGAGGATAAGAATCACCCTTCGTCACTGAGTTTAATAGACGATAATTTCCACAAACCCTCCATTGACTCGGTTCAGGTTTGTGAACCACCACTATTGGGGAAGCAAAATTGGAATTTGACCTTCTACAAATTCCCTCTTCGCGCAATTGGTGAAATTCAGACAAAGCAACTTGTTGCTTGTGTTGTGCCAATGGTTGAGCCTTTGGTGAACAAAGTAATGGAGCCACCAATTCTATTTGGTGTTCTACTTCTGTTTTCAATCCTATCCTTTTGGCACTGAAAGGCTGAAACACAGCTAGGTGCTTCTCAATGATATCGGCAAAGTCATGTGCGACCATTGGACCGGGTAGAAGAACTGTTCTAACTGCCGATGTGTTAGACTCAGTATGTGTTGACACCCCTACGCCTTTTACGATAGTCCTAGCTTTGGGGTTTAATGTCAGTTTGAAATGTGTCTAGAAATCCATCCCAATGATGTGGTCCTGGACATCGTCTACGAGAAAATTCCATGTAAAGGAAGATTTCTGGCCTAACTTCACCGACATTTCTTTCATCGCTTTGACTCCTATCGGACTACCGTTTGCGACCCATAGTTGATAATCAAATGTGGGGCAATCTGCTTCTACCACGTCTGACCTAACTATGCTTACCTCAGCACCCGTTTTGATGAGAATTTCCAGTCCAGATAATTCATCTTTAATAAGGAATTTGTTGCTGGATAATCCGGCAATGTTTTCAAGATCTCCACTCAGTAAGAATCTGACTCTCTTGTCCTTTGTATCGGTGCTATATGGTCTTGTCACATTTTTAACTTTTGCCTTAAGTATGCCTTTTAAAGGCATATCTGGGAGCCTTTGCAATAGAATCCCCCCTACGGCTCCTACTAGCGGAGGTTTCATCCTTTTCCCGGTGAGGGATTTCTCTCTACCGGTTTGGCGTTTCCTTTCCATCTGGGTCCACCTAACCGCGGGTATATACAATTCTCACATTGGCACTTTGCACTTCGTCCGTATTCGCAATGTGCCTTACACCATCCGCGTGGCCCATCAAAGCGTTGACGCGAGTGACTCCCTCGACGTCTAGTATATCTTTCCTGACTCTGAAGTTGCGAAATGTCTCGACGTATACTAGCAACTTCTCTACATAAGTAACGCAAGGTTTCTTGTATCGTCAGGTTGGTTTCGGTATCTGCCATGACTGGCTGCACCATGACAGAATCTGCTGTTACAGCATGTACTTGTGGTTCCTGCTGTTTATACACTCCGCCTAACCCTCTGAATTTAGTTGGCCAATCAATGCTCATTGTATCAAATACTTCTAATGTGGTTCTAAGCCTAGATGGTAGCTCAGCTGTAAAAATAGAATTTACCACATCTCTGGATATATTCAACCTGGAAGCTTTCGTGCAAAGGCGTTCGTAAAACTCTGATGGTAGTTGACGCCCCATCTTTTCTAAGCGTAATAATTCGCACATTTGTGCCGATCTTCCAGGCTGATATCTTTGCTGTATTTCGGCCATTAATAACTCAAATGCATTATACGGTTTTTCTTCTACAGTTCTGTCTCTGAAATTTTCCAAGGCGTTTCGGAAATTCTCAGGCAATGCCATCCATGCCGCAACAAATTTCTCCATAGGGTTTACGATATTATAAGCGCTAAATATCATTTGGGCATCCCCGACCGAACTTGAGTGTTTTTCAGATTTATATTGTTGTAGATTGAATATTTTGGACTGGCGCGGTCGCCAAATTTTGTAGAGGCTCCTAACCTATTAGTGTCTGAGAACCCCATAGATGCCAGATCGTGATCAGTCTTTAATTGTATAATAGAATCTGACAAGCTTGTACTTTCATTCATATCTGTTAAATTCATACCTGCCATGTCTTGAGCTAACTTGCTAGTGTCCTCAAACTTAAGATGAGCTTCCATGTCGATCGTATTTAATTACTTATTTGATACTTAATGTTAGGCAATCGGAATGTGAAACCTTTCACGTTACAAAACACCCGAACAAATAATCTGGAAAGAAATAGACGTGAAAGACAGAATTATTAAATTACCTGTTCCAGAACGTCCCCAATATATGCGGAAGTAAAATATAGGGCAGTCTTAACAGGAATACAATGTGGAGAACGAGTAAACATTAAATGGAGAAAATGAAATAAATTCAGCAGGCCGAGCAAGCTAAAACCAGAATACTCGAAAACTGAAAATGCGCACAATTAAAAGTATTTATACAGTCAAGTATTTAAACAAAGAAAATTCTGGAAAATAAATGAATAAATTCTTTTTAAATAAAATTCGTTTCAATCAGCCAAGGTGGTTTAAATTTATAAATTAGTCACTTTAATTTTGTCGAAGGAAATATCTTCCTCCACAGTTTGTAATGGCCAGGATAAATTCGAATTGAATGAAAGCTTCAGAAAAATCTGGATGCCAATTCCTCTATGGGTTTTAAGGACTTTAGTTACGACCATCTAGGGGAGCATATTTCTGCAACGCTCTAACGTGAGAAAGGAAACATTGGCTTGTGTTAAAAGGCGAAAACAAAGCTCAGTACGGCAAACGGCCAAATTTCATCATTGTAACATGTTGATATTTTGTTGGCGTTACTGAAATTAAATAAAAATAAAAGTCGTTATTAAAATAATTAGGCCGAACCATCATAAATTTGTAAATAGTGATAATGAGGATGACCGCTGTTGATATTGAAAACTGCTAACGTAGCACTTAAGCTTGATTCCAAACAAAAAGGGACTTAACTTCCCAAAAAGCCTGTAAAGAGACCCGAGATATTCCTTCCGATGGCAAAGTGTACGGCGGGTGCGAAATGAGCAATTTACGCTTCCAGTCGATGTTGTTGCTTAGTAATTTCTTACAGAATGAAGGTTAATCGCTCTCTTAAATTCAAGTTGATGTAAAAGCTTGGTTTCCGTGGTTAGTGCGTTGAAACACTTGCAGATTTGGAAAACAAGTAAACTTTTATAAAAATGTTGGGGATATGGTTGGATTGAATTGAGGAATTAAAAAAAACGGGTGGGGTAGGAATGACTAGCATTATAATAATTCGACAGCAAGAGGCATTTTGAGACCTTATGAACAATAAAAATTAATCATAAATGTCAACTGATCCATAGCGGTATGACATTTTCAAGGAATAGGTGCTATCGATAGATTTGAACATGAGGAAACACGTTTCAGAACGACTTAGTTAAGATCTAGAGATAAGTCTATTGACTTAGAAAATAAGATGCCTAAGTACTTGTCAGAGCCAATCATCCCATAATCTAGGGAAAAGTTTGCAGTCGGAAAAGAAAGAATGGAGTTGTTATCATGTCTCTTTAGGCTAGTTTTAACTGGATTGAGTTTAGAATCGATCACATTAAGGTGAGCTTGCAGCAAGGATAGCAGCGTGGCGATTTGGAATGCTTGTGGAATTGAAATGACTGGACTACGAAATATTACTCCCATATCATTGGCATATTTAAATAACTTTAATTGATTATCTGCAATCTGAATCTGTGCAAGTACTAGGCAGAAAAGTATATGACCAAGTAATGAGCCCTATAGAAATAAAGAACGTATAGAAGTTGATTTTGAATGAAAATTGACGACTTTTTACAGTCTTATATGGGTCTTTGAAATAGAGACTGGTAGGCTTAAAGACACCAGTGCATATTCCATTACTTAATAAGACGGATCCAATCGCCCAGATAGAGACTAAATCAAAGGCCTCGGAGACATCCAGAAAGAGGAAAGTGCATTTTTGTCCTTTGAAATTAGACGAACAGCAAAAGTTAAGGACGCTAGATAAATTAGAGGAAGAAGAGCATCGATTTTGAAAGCCATGTTGATATTCAAAAAAAGAGAATCTATCTCTTGGCTTAATGGAGAGGGAAATATATTATACAATATTCTATAAAATTTTTTTATTGAACTCCTAGGCAATAGAGATTGGACTGAGATACGTAAATAAGGATATGGACAAAGTGGCGCTTTATGAAGTAGGAGAGATCGTCAACTTAAAGTGCTCCGCGGGTTAAGAGATAATTTTGAGACCTCTTGACGGCCTCCGCAAGCAGAGAAAAGTGGTTCCAATAATATAAAATATGATGTTAACGACCTGAGCAAGTATCAAATAAAGCCTGATTTTAAGATTAATTTAAAGAATAAGCATTACAAATTGGTCGTAGGACTGAATTTTGATTGATTTTGGATAACTACAATGATTCTATGTGCTAATGTATAAACGTATTTCACCCAAACCAGTGGACGGGCGTTTTTATTCACCAAATAAAAAAGAAATATAGAAAAATTAGGAGGTCGGGATTATCAACGATCAATACTCTGATGTTGAGTAACTTACTGACAAACAATTGTCTTTTCAAAAAATCTGAAAAATCTAAAATAAGTTGCAATCGCGATCTAGAGATATGAATAACAATAGGAAGAGCTTTATTTGATTATATCTAATTTTCTGCTCCAGGAGCATGATTTACACAATTTTATTTTGTTTGAACAAAAGAACGTTTCAAACATATAAAAGTTTGAGCAATAGAAACCAAGATGTTTATTTTTAACAGAAGCTTATCATCTCTAAACTTAGACTAACAAGGTGGTTTTCGATGTAGTGATAGAATAGGCTGAAATGATTGAATGACATTGTGGATTTTGACCGAGTAGACGCACAGATTACCTGTTAATTAGCATAATGTATTTATAAGAATTTTACTTGATTCAGCTGGCTGCAAATCAACTGTTGATTAGTTGTAAATTTCACTTTGAAAGTTTTTCTATCTTAACAGTTAAAGCAGCAATGTTTCATTGCGGAGACAACTTCAGTTTTGGGCCAACTGCGGGAATAATAGCTTATATAAGCATGCCTTGTTGAATGTACCACGTTTTTTAGACTTCGATGAGCTCTTATTTGTGAAGAATAAGCCCAGATAATAAATCGACGATTTGGACTAGCAGAGTAATTTTTCCGGTATTGATGAGATGATCTGTAGACCTTTAATTTGTCTCGATATTTTCAATATTGATAAAACTTTTTGTTTTTGTTCGTACCTTGGAAGAGGAAGAAAATAATAGATATTCATATCATCTAATAGAAATGACTAGGCTACGCTATTATACTTTTTAATTATAAAATGGGTTTGCACTTGTTGAGCTTTTATGATATTGTTCAGGTGGATCAATTAACTTTTCGTGTATGACAATTTTGAAGTGTCCGGATGCTGGTTGCCCGCGTCGTTTGATAATCAATTGTAGAATGTGATGTTTCTTAAGAATATAGACATATTTTGTAATAAGTTGTTAATTTGATTAAGATAAATATTGGAATTATCTGCCATAGTTTTGCTGGAAACGCAGCTTGAATTAATCTTAAATATATAGAGGCTCAGTAATTTAAATATACTTGTGCAGTTATATTAAAGATATTGTCATTATTCTCAACTATAGTAGCTGATGGCTAGCCTGAACGAGGTTTTATGATTATGGCAAATTATATCATGTGCGTCTTAGGTTATATGTTTAGAGTCTTTACAGTTTATCAAATAGTTAATTGTTTGTAGAATGCAAAGAAATAATTGTGTATTCAAGAAGAAGTCATTTATATGTATTAAAGCTATAATCCTGAGTTTGGTTATCATTGCCTGTTTCGGTACCCGATTGAATAAACGATTGGTTTTGATTAAAATGGTAGTATTACGTTGTTTGGGGCATAATTTATTTGTAAGAATTATTCTTAAATATTTCATTGTATCTTTTTAGGAATTATATCCCCTAAGTAATGCATTATTACCTAATTTGACAGAAACTGATATAGATATGTTGATTTAAAGTTATAGATTTTGGAGTAAATGATGGATGCTCTGTAGGTAATCTTGAATATTTAAAAAAATGTGCTTGACCTAATGCACTAACTGTATTCATTATTGCGGAGGCATTCACATACTAGAGTATTTTGCCATGTTTATTTGCATTATTTATTTAAATGAATGAAATGTTAGAGAAAAGAGGTCTTTATTTTAACCCTATGTAATTCTAGTATTGATAAGCAATGGAAGGGTAAGCATTATATCTATCTTAACGACGCACCGTTTCTGCTACAGATATCTAAAGATAAAATGCCAATGTGTTTGTGCAGTTGTTTAAGATAGCAAGCTCTTTTTATCGATTGCCTTTATGAATGTTCTATCAATAGCTTAAAAGATCTCAAGAAATATTACAATGCCATAATTATTAAAGAATAGAATATTATATATTTCGTCTAGAAATGTGATCTTCTTTGCTGTAAATGATTGATTTAGGGTAAATCTATGATGTTTGGGGTCTTTAGACGGAAACAACGATTCAATTTGTTCAAAGATTTTGCTGTCTTAGACTTTAGTGAGTTGGTTTTAAATCATTGAACGCGCTTAAAGTCTTTAATTTTGCTAGAAATTTAAAATTTATTTGTTGCATTTCAACCAGGTTATTTTGAGACGTAAAGAAGCTTTTGTAATCACAGACAAATATCCTTTGTGAATTTACTGTAGGGGCTACAGACATATCATTTAATGAGAACCTCATACATACCACTTTTGAGCCTGTCCGAGTTTAGGGAAACTCTTCTGGCTTTTCCATTCAGAACGTTCCTCGTAGTTTGACGAGTTTACATTAACATACCAATCTATTAGGCTAGCCCCAGCAAACACTCCGTTTAGGCCTTTAATATCCTCCGAGTTAAGATCAACATCCGTGGTTAGCAAAAGTCAGTTTTATCAAACTATAAATGTATTATACTTATATATTTACGCTTTGTTGAAAGCCAAGATCGAATGAATTTGTTCTAAACAGAGTTACATCACAGTAAATAGAATAATTAAATTACGCTTTCCTGGCCTTCCAAATATTATTGAACACGAAATACAAATACGCTACATATAACATCTATTCTTGTTGTGATGAACAAGGAAAATATTAGCGTTGTATAGAAAGTGTAAATTGACAGTCAAAAGTAAACGGACAGATCAACCACACGTCGGGACAAATGCAAAAAGCTGAAGCCGATCATGAACTAATAATAAAATTTGACTTAAGGATTTAAACGTAGGGTGTCCGGGTAAGCAATACCTCCGCGCTATCCACAAACCAAAAAGGCGTCTAAATATACGCGTAATCCCTGTGCCTCAGCTGGCACAGCATCATTCCAGATCGTCTTTTTCTACTGGTGCCCATAATTTTGTCGATGCGTCTTGTTTATACTGCTTGTTTAAAGCTGGTTTATATGACTTTGGGACTTGTGTAGCAGACTCGGCCGTGGACAGACGGTACTTTATCTGAACTTAATTTTATGTCCCCTCATCAATTAAAATAAACCTTGTAATACAAAGTTTCAAAAATACACAGTACTTTATGCTGTTTACATCGATAAAGACATTCTTATCCTTCATTCTTTTGACCTTAAATAGTCTCTTTTTAAAATGAGTGAAACAGTTTTTCATATTCTCGTGTTATGCCGAATTCAAGTCAGAAGACACAGCACTTGGTGTTGATTTATGTAGACTTTGTTGGTGCTAGGAAACATTTTGTCTATAAGTCATTCCACCGACCAAATTATAGGACTAGAAGTATAATCAGGACAAATTTAGATTCTACTAGATCTCTAGGCAGTTTCAGTCGCACTCTATAAATAGACTCTGCTATATAGGACCCTAATTGTGCCCTATACACTTTGTACATTGCTAGCAAAACTATAAGGAAATCTCGTACGCAGCTCGTCCCATCGGTACATCTTAACGCAGCCTTCAGCTCACAATGTAGCCTCTCTACCACGCCATTTGCTTAGCGATTGTAGCACTAGTATATAATATCTCTATTTCCATGTTATTCACAACATATTAAAAAGCTCTGACATGAATTGGTTTACGCTTACTTGTACACTATGCCGTGACACCCAGTTGTGCAAGAACGTAAACACGACTACCTGGGCGGTGATATATCTAGGAATCACCACGTTGAATTTCCTAATGAGCCAACCTACGATCGTTAGCAAGTAATTTTGACCATCAACATAGGTAATCTCGAATATGTCTATGTGCACATGCGTAAATGGATCAGCTGAAATTTCTACATTCCTTGCCGCCATCTTAGTATGCCACAAAAACTTGCATGTTTGCCAATTTGCACATGCTTTTGCATACAACCTTATGTCCTTAGAGTTGTTTAGTCATACATATCGCTGAGCAATAAGGTTGATTGCAACTTTTATAGAAGAATGTCTAACTCATGTATATGGTGGATCACCAATACACGTAAATTCAACGGAACATAAGTCTAGGTTGACTTTTTGTAATTTCACAAGAAACCACTTACCTCTCACAAGCTTGCAAGCATAGGCTGATTTGTTGGCCAATATTACTGTGAAGGGATCCAACGACTTAATGTATCAAATCAAGATTCACCTAATTCTGTTCAACAAGTGCGTCTGTCGCGATATGTCCTCAGAAATATGAGAGAGTGTAAATTCAAATTCTGCTCGTCGGGTTATCTGTGAATTCACCATACGCAAGTAATTTAACTTTGTAGTTTTACAAAGGAAAAGCATCAGCAACTTATGGTATGCCACAGTCTTAAAGTAGCGATCATCCAAGTGGTGCTCGAATTGCAGCACTGCAGCATATACCTTAAGTATTTATTTACAAAAAAATATCGTTGTGTCTTTAGTAGACTTGGAGATTTGGACTGTAGAATCCTATCGGCCAACCTATGCTATTGTCTTTTTGTACCACTGCCAAAATTTCAACATCCGTGACTAGCTAAAAGGGCTTATATCAGTCTACAGGTGATATAGGGGCGATTTATCTTAGCATTTGTTTCGCCATATGGAATTTTTCCTAGTTTTTCTGACTCAAGTTTATCGGTCAAATCATTTGGATCGCGTTCTTCTATCGAATAAAATGGTGTATCAACGATCCTTAAATTCTGACTAGACCTAGTATGAAGCAACAGTAATAGTTAATCGTCTACAAGAACCCACACAGTTGGTGTCCGATCCAAGGCTCTGTTACGAATTTGATCACCTTGGTTATATCTTTCAAAGGCTTAATTGCAACTCTTTGAATTGTATACCAAAGGTATTATATTGGTGAGGAACCAATGTTGTTCTTTGCAGGATTGACCATGAATCCACAATGTCCTAACTTTGTCAACACTGTCTCCAAATGTTCACATTTTTCCTCACGAAATCTGCTATAAATAATGATTCCGTCTATGTACACGCTCACAAATGGGTAAACCTGGAGAACCTTCCCAGGCAAACGCTGGAATGTTTGACTCTGTCGTAAGAAATTCCAGCTCACTTTTCTCGTCCCTAATCACAAATGTATTGCTAATAAAGCCGTAATGTTCATAAGGTCACCAATTACGCAGAAGATGACCGTATTTTCGGCTGTTCTAATAAGCCACTGCGTTATAAAAAGCCTACAAACTCGATTTTATCGAGGACTTTATTATGCTCTTTATAGGTACAAATTATAGCCTTTTCAATGAAACCCATCTATAGTTTCTACTAGATGTGATTTTCTGTATTTTTCGGTGAAGTATTTATAACTACTATTTGCTTCAATCTGGTGTGTGTGTGTGTGTGTGAGAGAGAGAGAGAGAGTGGGGGCAGTGTAGTGTGTGTTACTAGATTCGTGAAGATGGTACTGGAAATGAAGGGCCAAAACGTAGCCAGAAAACCAAGTTTTGTTCGAACATCATTTCCAGTGTTTTTCGTACGAATCGTGTGGTAGCCTTCGGAGGAAATGGACAAATCAGCCTCCAGCCACCACGAAGCCGAACCTAACGCGTACTTGGAAATGTGGATCAATCGGATTATTGCGGAATTGAGTGTGAAATTCAACCACCCACGAAAGGAAATTGTGGATACGTTAAATGTTACGATTACGCTGCAAAACATAGAGCAATATGATTCAAATTTAACCTAGAAAGAGATTTATCTCGGAAATCAGAAAAGTTAAATATTTTTTTAAAAATTAAATAAATTTTTCCTGGAATTTTCAATATTATTGAATCATTCATACAGTTTCAATAAATATATGGTACATGTTTTGTTGTAATGAACAATACGGATAATAACGTGGTGTATCAGATAGGCTTATTGAACTTTTATTTTAATCGTGAAATCAGAACTACTATGTTCTGTTTCTTTCAGTTTTAATTTTATTTACTCAGAGTATTCCGATTGGTAGGTTTTGATGTTTCATTTGTGTGAGATTTATGATCGATTACTGATGATTTCTGTGTAGCTAATGTTTCGGATTCATCAGTTTGTTGTATTGTTATTGCATAAGAAGTCCATACGATTACAAATTATTTAAACATGTGTTTTGATGATGTGATTCATTTTAAATTTATGTATTTGTAGTTTGCACTTAAGTGTGTTTGGCTTTTGACGAGATTGGCTGGTTTGGGATTTGGTGCTTCTTGCTTTTATCTTTCCGAGGATTATTCAATAGTAGAAGTTGCACATCGAAGAGTTGTAAAATAGATTAGTCCCACATATTTTAGCATATATGTATATTTTGTAGAAATTGAGAACTCCTCCGATAAAATTGAATTAATTATTCATTTGCACGTTCGAATTGTCGCTGATTATTTAAACAAATATTGTGCGCCAAAATGTTTCATAACTTTTGGAACATTTATTGTCGAATTATGTATTAGGTGTAGCGCATTTAGTAACAAATTAGTTCAGTTATGACCAGAAGGAAATACAAAAGACAGCATGAACGAAAGGTATAATCTCGTGCACTCATCAGTATGAGCCGGTATTACGCCCTTTACCCACTATATATTTGAATAAGGAATGTGGGGAAATAGGACGGTACAATCTCCTAGACGAATGTGTAAACCGGCAGAAGTAAAGCTAGCATCATATAAAGTCTCAACAACGCGACTTCGACGATAGCTCACTTTATATAATATATAAAGGATAAAAACACTATGGCTATTGTGTCAGTACGCGACACCAAAATTTTAGTACAGAAAAGGTACATAGTACTTACACTATGGTTGCCGGTAGTTTTGCTGTTTGATTTGAAGTATTTGTTTTTTTTAATTTTTGTAAATCTTTATTATATAACCTTTTTATAAAATAACGTAACAATCATCCCTATTTAAATGATTGTTATCACCATCCGCGCAATCATTGATTGTTTAATTGGATTAACTATATATATGTGGCTAAAGCTGCAAAAAGATAATGTTCGTGACTGCATGGAAAGTGTGAATCCGGGATTTCCAGTCAAGTACAATTTTTGCGAAACAAATTGAGGTGTGAATCGCGTATCTAATTTTGCTTGCCATATATGTGTATTGCGGTTTGATCCTCGTTAGTCAGTTTGCCGTCGTACTCTGATGATGATTATGAAAAGTCAAAGTGCGTCATCAAATGTGACCTGCGGTAGTTTTGCTATGTTATTTGACGACTGATTAAATACAATGGGACTGGTGTTTACTTCAAGTTCGCAAATTTGATTTGAATAATTCTGACCACCAACCGCACAATCAATGATTGCTTAATTGTATTACACACATATATTTTTGGCGAAAGCTGCAAAAATTTAAATTACGTGACTGCATAGAAATTGTGCAGCCGTCATTTCCACTCAAGTACAATGTATGCAAGACTTCTAGAGGTGAGAGCAACATTCCTTATTTTACTTTCGATATATGTGCATTGCGGTTTGATCCTAAGTAGTCAGTTTGCCGTTGTATTCTGCGGATGATTATGGAGGGTCTAAACACGTCAGTACGTATGACGGACGGTAGTTTTACTATGTTTTTCGGCGACTGGTTAAAAACAATGGGATTGATGCTTAATTCCAGCTCGTAAAATTTATTTAATAAAGAGTAGTTTGTCTTTTAATAAGTTGTAACTTATTGTACATTTTTGTGAAGAAATACTATGTTTTAAAAATTATAAGTTTGTACGGGTATATCAGATTATCAGCTGACAAGCGGGATGTTGCTTGACTCGCCTAAGTTATGGTCTTTAACGTAGACTAGATGAAATTAACACTCTGGCTCAATTAATTTAATTTCAAACCAAGATAACAATATAATGCCGCGTTTTGCGTACGCGGGTAGTAGCTGTACACGGGCAGTTACACAAAGATCCGATTTGTCACTATTTCCAATTTTGTTTTGTCTTTGATCGGGTTGACTCATTTTTACTTCAATTGGAAATGCGGTTCTATCATATCTTTGTTTACTGGCGACGTTTCGGTGCCTACTTTCCAGCACCATCATCAGGCAACACAACACTGATCACAATAGCAGATTTAAGCAAATGTGGTAACCTCGTTCCAAAACCATTCTATTTATATATATTTGACTCAACACTATTTTAATCATAGAATTTGTCTCAGTAACTAAACTCAATATATAACTTTTTATAATTAGCAGACCAATCATTACCTCACCTATACCTCATCTCATCTCGTATGCAGAATATTTTAGGGGAGAGAGACAGTATCGAACCTTTTGTTATTTGTTATAACTGTATTGCTACTATGTCACGGTAATCAAAATTTAAAAATGCTAAAACTAAAACCTTGACTATCATATACTGTATTTTATTTAAAGCCGGGAACTCTAATGTATACAATGGTGTGTGAGGTATTGCGCACATAGCAACAAATTAGTTCAAATATGGAGCAGCAAGTAACGTAGATGGATGGAGAGTGAATGTTATATCGACGCTTAGGTGAACGATTAAAGAGAGAAAGATAGAGATAGCCTGGACAACTAACGTTTTTCAAAAAACTAATCGTAAGCACAATGCGAAGTTAATCAACTATTGGAAATAATTGCATAAGAATATTTGCTGATATGACTAAAATACTTCATTACATATATATCTAAATATAATATCGTAAAACCTTTATATATATATATATAAATAGAGAGAGAGAGAAAAAGGACCATTGATAATTATTAAATATGAATAATTTCTATTCTTACTTTATATTTATTTATTACGTTAGTCACACCTTATATCAATATATAAAATACATGTCAATATGTATAAAAACATATATATGAATATAAGCAACAGTATGAGACCAACATCCCTAATCCTATATATATATATATATATATATATATATATATATATATATATATATATATATATATATACGTTTGCATATTTCAAATTATTATTTTATTCTTTTCTTACTGTTTTTTATTTACCAATTAATCAAATTGTATATTTATTTATTCACACCTTATATAAATATATAAAATACATATAAATATGTATAAAAACATATATATATAAATATAAGCAACAGTGTGAGTCATATATATATATATATATATTATGTGTAATAGAATAAACCTATCAATCTACCCATAGGCCTGTCTATATATCCGTCTATCTATCACATTTTGGTTTCCTCTTAAAAATGATACATGGTAGCTATTAAACCATGAATATCTTCTATGACTAACGTATTATACATTTATTAAGATATCTTCCTACCTTACATAAATATAGAAAATATAAGCGACACGTAAGTCAAATGTATTCTATCTAATGTTCTATCTACTAACCCTTGCTAAATCGGTATACCGTCTTTTGGAACATTTTTATTGAGAAAAATAAGTATATAGGAAATTGATATTGGTACAGATCATTCGCAACCAGTTTTCTATAAGCGAGGTTTTTTACTTAGGTTCTACTTTAATTCATGTTCCGCAGCCTCACGTTTTCTGAATCATGAAAAATGCTTCATTAAATATTGGGCCCAATGATTTTTTCTACCGATGTTACATTCATTACACCTTTTCCTGATTTTATTTCAATTGACTCTCTAATTAGTCTAGTTAATCTGTTGTGGCTGGCTAACGCGATGCGTTTACATCCTTCCCAGTCTATTTCATGACCCGTTTCCTTCTGAAATGCCTCCAGTCAGGTCTGATCTTTGAATGTGTCCATATTTGCAGGCTGTCTTGTGTTCACCTCTACGAACGCGGCATTGATAACCTGAATGCTTACACACCGCAAAATATTGAGTTTAAATCCTATTTGAGGATGAAATATGATGCGACAGTGGTCACACTTATGAATCAGTACAAGCGGAAGAAGATGCAGATTGTAAGGCAAGTGGAAAATACCTCGTTCCTTAATAAATGTTTAAATTTAACAAGTTATACCGAAATGTTTTAGATTTAAAACTTTCTTCGTTTTGGATAAAGTGAAATAATTTTAAGCATGAGCTTTGTTTACATTTAATAAAAATATCGATTAAGAAACTAAACAACGTAAATTTGAACTGATTAGAGAGAAGACAAAAATAAGGTCCATATTACTGGCGAGATTAGGTATGTTGGATTTCAAACATTTGAAAAGATTTCACAGACAAAACGAGGATAATGAAATTAAAAAAATTAGACAAAGGCATGAAAAAATTAAGGTCATTGGGAATTAATTGCCCTTGAGAAATACGAGAATTGGAAGAGGTCATGTCCAAACGTTTATTAATTTATCGAGAATGGATCTCAAGGAAGACCAAAAACAAATCCTTAATCTTGGACTTAATACTGCGATCCCTATTGATTACGTACCTAGAATGAGATACTACAGAAACAGTTAAGATTGCCCAGTTTCTCCCAGAAAAAGATAAGACTAGGTTTGACTGATGTGTCCAAAGTGGTGTTAGGAGCACAAAGAGGTGAGATGCAAGAGTTATGATCTAAAACGCTAAAAAAGCAGAATTATTATCCAATAAAGTAATATGCCCAAGGCAGATAAAGGTGGTGCAACGGTACTTATGAACCGGTCAGATTATGAATTGAAAGGTATTGAACAATTAAATAATTTAGAGGTCTATAATAAAATAAATAAAGATCCATCTGATAAGTTACAAGGACAAGTTAAGACTATAATTAATAGAATGATTGAGTCGAAGGAATTAGAACCAGGACTTGGGGAATTCATTAATACAACGTGGCACAGTCCTCCGAGAGTTTATGGTCTAGTAAAGATTCATAAACAGGGAATCTCACTAGATTAATCGTTAATATACAAAACTCACCAAATGTAGATTGTCGAAATTTCTATGCAACAGAATTGAAAATATACTTATTTCTTAGATTATACTTTTAAAAAATACATATCATTTTATTGACATTATTAGTAGATATAACTTGAATGATAATGATAGAATGGCTAGCCTGGACGTTGTATCGATGTATACTAATGTCCCGGTACAAGGCATTAGAAAGTGTGAAGCGTTGTTTAACAGAGTTCCCAGAGACAGGAAGGTAGTAAAATGATGTTAAAAGTATTATGGAAATATTAAATATTTGTATGTCCTCTACCTACTTTAAGTTCAGAAATGAATTTTATAACAAGTTAATGGTGTCCCCATGGGACAACCACCATCAGTCCCGGTTGCTAATATTTTTATGCACTATTTTGAAAAAATCTGTTGTTAAAATCTCCTCTTGCCAAACTTGTATGTAAGATTCTGGATGATATTCTTAAATCAAGTTTGCGTGCTTGAAGTAAACACCAACTTCCATTGTATTTAACCAGTCATCGAAATTAGCAGTAACAAAACTACTGCCAGCTGCAACGCACTGACGCGTTTCGACCTTCCATGATCATCATCAAAGTACGACGGTAACTGATTCATCGAGGATCAAACCGCATTGAATATATGGAAATCAAATTTAGATATGTGGTTCTCACCCCAGCTCCTCTTTACATTGAACTTGACTGGAAATGTCGGCTGCACAATTTCTATGCAGTCACGAACATTAACTGTTTGCAGCTTTCGCCACATATACATATAGGCAATACAATTTAAACAATAATTGATTGCAGTGGTGGTAACAATTCTTTAAATCAAGTTTGCGTGCTTGAAGTAACACCAATCCCATTGTATTTAACCAGTCATCGAACAAGGCAACAAAACTACCGCCAGCTGCAACGCACTGATGCGTTTCGACCTTCCATGATCATCATCAGAGTACGACGGCAAACTGACTATCGAGGATCAAACCGCATTGAATATATAGAAATCACCAGATATGCGGTCTTCACCTCTTTGCAGTTCTAGTGTGGCCAAATTACCTGAAATAACGGCTGCATTAATTCTTATGCAAACACGGAATTATTTTAACTGTTGCAGTTTCGCCACATATGCATATAGTAAAAGGCTAACGTATCAATGGACGATTGCGCGGGTGGTGGTAACAATTCTTAAATCAAGTTGAAGTGCAAACACCAATCCCATTGTATTTAACCAGTCATCGAACAAGGTAACAAAAATTGCCAGCTGCGTAACGCACTGACGTTTCGACCTTCCATGATCATCAGAGTACGACGGTAAAACTGACCATCGAGGATCAAACCGCATTGAATATATATGTGAAATCAAATTTAGATATGCGGTTCTCACCAGTAGTCTTGTATACATTGAACTTGGACTGGAAATGTCGAAGCCGGCCAATTTCTATGCAGTCACATTAACTGTTTGCAAGCTTTCGCCACATATACATATAGGCAATACAATTTAAACAATAATTGATTGCGTGGGTGGTGGTACAATTCTTTAAATCAAGTTTGCGTTCAATGTATACAAGACTGCTAGAGGTGTGAACCGCATATCTAAATTTGATTTCCATATATATTCAATGCGGTTTGATCCTCGATAGTCAGTTTGCCGTCGTACTCTGATGATGATCATGAAAGGTCGAACGCGTCAGTGCGTTGCAGCTGGCGGTAGTTTTGTTACCTTGTTCGATGACTGGTTAAATACAATGGGATTGGTGTTTACTTCAAGCACGCAAACTTGATTTAAAGAATTGTTACCACCAATTCGCGCACCACTATTGTTTAAATTGTATTGCCTATATATGTATATGGCGAAAGCTGCAAACAGTTAATGTTCGTGACTGCATAGAAATTGTGCAGCCGACATTTCCAGTCGTTCAATGTATACAAGACTGCTAGAGGTGAGAACCGCATATCTAAATTTGATTTCATATATTCAATGCGGTTTGATCCTCGATAGTCAGTTTGCCGTCGTACTCTGATGATGATCATGGAAGGTCGAAACGCGTCGGTGCGTTGCAGCTGGCGGTAGTTTTGTTACCTTGTTCGATGACTGGTTAAATACAATGGGATTGGTGTTTACTTCAAGCACGCAAACTTGATTTAAAGAATATCATCCAGGAATCTTACATACAAGTTTGGCTTAAGAGGAGATTTTAACAACAGATTTTTTTTCAAAATATTGCATAAAAATATTAGCAACCGGGACTGATAGTGGTTATCCATAGGAACACCATTAACTTTTGTTTATAAATTGTTTCTGAACTTAAAGTAGGTAGAGGACAGCACAAATATTTAATATTTCCATAATACTTAACATCATTTTACTACCTTCTATTATCTCTGGGAACTCCTGTTAAACAACGCTTCACACTTACTTCTAATGCTGCTTGTACTAAGGACATTAGTATACATCGATACAACCATTCTATCATTATCATTCAAGTTATATCTACTAATAATGTCAATAAAATGATATATTTTAAGTATAATCTAAAATAAGTATATTTTACAATTCTGTTGCATGAAATTTCGATAATCTATACGTTTTTGTGAGGTTTTTATTAACAATTAATCTAAAGTGGGATTCCCTGTTTATAGTCTTTACTAGACCATAAACTCTCGGAGGACAGTAAGATACGTTATGATTAATGAATTCCCAAGTCCTGGACTCTTCGAACTCCAATCATTCTATTGAGTATGTAACTTGTCCTTGTAACACATCAGATGGATCTTTATTTGTTTTTATTATAGACCTCTAAATTATTTAATTGTTCATACCTTTCCAATTCTCAATCTGACCAGTTCGAATACCGTTCCACCATATCTGCTAACAGAGAACTAATTTTTTATTGGATAATAATTCTGCTCTTAACAACAAAAGATCATAACTCTGCCTGCTCTCTATACTTGATAACTCTCTAACTCCAAGCTAGTCTTAATCTTTTTTTCTGGGAAAACTGGGCCAATCTGTTTTATCTCATTCGTTTTTTTACGTAATCAGTAGGGGATCGCAGTATTAAGTCCAAGATAGGTTTTGGTTTTCCACTTAGTCCATTCTCGATAAATTAACTAAACATTATTTGAACATGACCTCTTCCAATCTCGTGTATTTGGAGAACAATTAATTCCAATATTGCAATTTTTCATGCTGTCTAAATTTTTAATTCAATTGCATCCCTCGTTTTGTCTGTTGAATTTCCAATGTTTGATTATCAACATACCGTCGCCAGTAACCGGACCCCTTATTTTTATTCTTCTCTAATCAGTTCGGGGAACCCCGTTTGTTTCTTATTATTATTTTTATTAAATGTAAGCAAAACTCATAATATTATTTCTTTATCCCATAATAAGTTTAAATCAATAAAAATATTTCATTATATAACATTGGAACAAAACATTTATTAAGGGAACGGGGCCCCCCCCCCCCCCTGGCCCCCAATCTAAATCTTCTTCCGCTGTACTGATTCATAAGTGTGACATAATCACATCATATTATCACTCAAATAGGATTTAAATAATATTTTGCGGAGTATTAATAAACATTCGAATTATAATAAACGTTCCGGTCCCGACCGCCGACGCCCAAAATATAGTTTTATTCAAGCGGACCCTAATGACCCCCGAAGCCCGAATAGACTGGGGGGATAACGGGACGCATCGCGTTAGCCCGCGGCCGTAGCGGACGGTAAAGTCGAATAAAATCAGGAAAAGTGTAATAATGTAACATCGGTAAAAATCATTGAATTTAATATTTAATGAGGCATTTCTATGGTCGAAACGTGAACGGACATATTAAGTGGGAACCTAAGAAAAACCTCGCTTATAAGAAAACTGGTTGCGGTGGGGTAACCTATAATATCAATTCCTATATACTTCGGCTCTCAATAAAAAATGTTCCCGGTTATTTATACCGGCCTTTGGGGTTGTAAATAGAACATTAGGATAAGACACATTTGACCCCCATTGTCACTTATATTTCTATATTTATAATAATATTTTACTTCTATATAATAATAAATATTATATATACGTGAGTCTATAGGAGGAGATATTCATAATTAATATTCTTACCGTATCATTTTTAGGAGTAAAATGTGATAGACGGATATATTAGGCTATTTTAATAATTAGATTGATATGATTTATTCTATATATAATATATATATATATATATATATATATATATATATATATATATATATATATATATTTATATTTAGCATATTTATATATATATATGTTTTTATACATATTTATATGTATTTTATATATTTCTATATAAGGTGTGAATAAATGAATATACAATTTGATTAATTGGTAAATAAAAACAGCAAGAAAAGAATAAAATAATAATTTGAAATATGTAAACATATATATATATATATATATATAAATATATATAGGATTAGGATGTTGGTTCTATACTGTTGTTGCAGTATTCATATATATGTTTTTATACATATTGACATGTATTTATATATTGATATAAGGTGTACCTAACGTAATAAATAAATATAAAGTAAGAATAGAAATTATTCATATTTAATAATTATCAATGGTCCTTTTTCTCTATTTATATATATATATATATATATATATATATATATAAAGAAGTTTTACGATATTATATTTAGATATATATGTAATGAAGTATTTTAGTCATATCAGCAAATATTCTTATGCAATTATTTCCAATAGTTGATTAACTTCGCATTGCAGCTTACGATTGGTTTTTTGAAAAACGTTAGTTGTCCAGGCTTACTTCTATCTTTCTCTTTAATCGTTCACCTAAGCGTCGATATAACATTCACTCTCCGTCCATCTACGTTACTTGCTGCTCCATATTTGAACTAGTTTTGTTGCTATGTGCGCAATACCTCACACACCATTATATACATTAGAGTTCCCGGCTTTAAATAAAATACAGTATATGATAGTCAAGGTTTTAGTTTTAGCATTTTTAAATTTTGATTACCGTGACATAGTAGCAATACAAAATACAGTTAATAACAAACAACAAAGGTTCGATACTGTCTCTCTCCCCTAAAATATTCTGCATAATGATGAGATGAGGTATAGGTGAGGTAATGATTGGTCTGCTAATTATAAAAAGTTATATATTGAGTTTAGTTACTGAGACAAATTTATGATTAAAATAGTGTTGAGTCAAATATATATAAATAGAATGGTTTTGGAACGAGGTTACCAATATTTGCTTAAATCTGGCGGCCAGATCAAAGTGTTGTGTTGCCTGATGATGGTGCTGGAAAAAGTAGGCACCGAAACGTCGCCAGTAAACAAAGATGTGATAGAACCATTTCAATTGAACTAAAAATGGAGTCAACCTGATCAAAGACAAAACAAAATTGGAAATAGTGACAAATCGGATCTTTGTGTAACTGCCCGTGTACAGCTACTACCCGCGTACGCAAAACGCGGCATTGATAACCTGAATGCTTACACACCGCAAAATATTGAGTTTAAATCCTATTTCAAGATAACAATAGTTTGATGAAACGTGATTAAAGTTTAGAAGTTATTGCGCAAAGCGATCTTAATTTTAGGGTCATATTGATTTTGGAATTGCACCTATTATGAAAGGTTGTACTCCTATTGAATTTGTGATTTGAAAATGTTCGAGCATCAGAAAATCACAAATCTCATGGATTCTAACCAGTCGCACAACGGAGCCAAACTAATGTCCGTCACAAGTACTGACGCATTTTGACCTTCCATTACCACCGTCATCAGATCATAAAGGGCAACTGACTAACATGGATCAAATCGCAATGCATATATTCGGAAATCAAAGTTATACATACAACTTTCACCTCTAATAGTCTGCACAAATTGTATGCAGCCACGAAACTTAACTTTTTACAGCTTTAGCCAAAATATATATATATATATATATATATATATATAGGTGATAAAATTAAACAATCATTGATTGCGCGAGTGGTGGTAACAGTTCTTCAAATCAAATTTGCGAGCTTTAAGTAAACACCAATCTCATTGTATTTAACCAGTTGTCGAACAACATAGCAAAACTACCGTAGGTCACACATACTGACACGTTTTGACCTTCCATGATCATCATCAGAGTACGACGGTAAGCTGACTGCATTTCATATATATGGAAAAAAAATTATATAAGCGGCTCTCACCTCTAGTATCCTCGCAAACTTTGTACTTTATGCTTGCAAGCGATTTAAAGAATTGTTACCATCACCCGCGAAATCAATGATTTTTTAATTGTATAAACTATTGGAACTTCGCGCTTGTACATTTACCCAAACGTGAATGGCTGATTAGCTCAGGTCCTTCCAACAGCCAATGGATAGAATGTTCTTGGGCTGAAGGATCACATGTAGAAAAACAAAATAAAACTGGAAGTCGACCATGATTCTAATAGCGTGTGTTTTGCTATTCTACAAACTAAGTAACATTGTCATTAAACTTCTCTTAATTTTTCTCGGAAACATATTCATTTGAGTACGATATTTGATATAAGCTACTGTAAAAATAACCAGGTGCATCATACATTGATTGCCGGATAATTAGGTTGCGAACAGAACTCCAGAAAAGTAGATCTGAACGAATTCAATTGTGGATGACTACTTTTTAACTAGATTATTTGAGTACCACTATAATAAGTGTGATCTTGATTGAAATCCGATTTTAATTATTTAAATCAGGGTTGTGAGCTTGATTTAAACCCCAACCGCATCACACATACAGCTGTCAGTACATACTAATCATTGTATAATATAGAAAATGAAATTTTTTCCAATAGACCGGTTTCGTCTGTTTTAGGAAATCTTTATGTACTGTCCTGAATTAACAGTAGACAGTCTCAGAACCAGACGTGCCCAGGTTCGAGCGCCGTCCACACAAATTCGGGGCGGTAAGGAAAGAGTCACCAATGAGAAAGAAACTGGTATGCTGGATTAATTTCTTTTTTACATTATACAATGCTTAAATTATACTGAAAAATGCATTTATAATGGGATTGTTGTTTATATCAAAGTTGCAATTGTGATTTTCCAATTTTTTCAACACCCGCGCAATCGGTGACTATTTAGCCAATTTAAATCTTCTTATTTTAATTTTTTTCTACAACATCACTCCCAAGAAATAATGCTTCATTAATAAAATTTAAGCTAATCTTAAAATTTTTAAATTATATCCAGAAATCCGCTGGATTGGAAACCGATACAGGCTCGATATTTTGAAAACCGCTGTGTTGGTACCATTTACAGGCTCGGTACATATTATATGTTTGGCTTGATGTCATTTTGTCAAAGGCTATTCTATAAAGTTAACTCGATTACTGATTGAATAGATAGTCGTTTAGGAGACGGTAATGTTCGCCAGTTCCTCATTCCTTGACCAAATATATAGTAGGTATATGGCGAGGTACCGTCTCCTAACGGCGTGTCGCTAGTAAATATGGAGAGCATTCCTACATCTTATACTATGGAATAGAACTACGTACAAAATCCGACTACTGAACGTTAAAAATAAATGTATTTTATCTGCTTTTGTCTGAATTTGAAAGAAGATATAAGCTGACACGTTTAACTAAACTGGCAGAAATTTTCCACATGCACGAATGGGAAAACAACTTCTAGATGAATTATCTGATAGATTTTAAGTTTTTAACGCTGTGATTATTACCGAACTAAAGTTAATCTACCAGATTTTTTGAAACAAATTTAACGTATTTAATAGTCTACAAATTTAGGATATAGTTTCATTTAGAGAATATCTTCGTCAGAACAAAACTGCATTTTAAAGCAGCCTCGACGAGCTTAGTCTAAAATATTATTTAAGAAGAACTACTGATTTTGGCAAAGCTATTTATAAACAAAGGCATAATTCCTCCCGTTTAGTGGCCAAATGTAATGGTTGGAAATTACAAATATAAATTCCAGAGCCATACAAACTGTCTTATTCGTCTAATAATTAATACAAGAAACTATTTGAAGAAGTTTATTCTAAACAAGAGTGTAGAAATTTTGCAATTTGTAAATATAAATCGTATCCAGTACAGAAAACTTCAGTAACTACGCTATATTTAGCCGCACCAAATAAGTTTACTAGTGTCTGTCTAATGGAATATCGTGGCAAATGTTTTATAAATGAAATGCGATGCAGGTTTTTCTAATCGGTAAAATCAACCGACTTAGAAATTAGCAGTCAAGATAGATGAAAATAATATGCTATGCCCGAATTTGTTCGGTTCGATTTATTCACGATTGGATTGTACGTTTTTTAGACTGTCAATATTACCTTAATTACTGTGGTAGACGTCACAATTTCGTATCTTTTTGTGTCTTTTTGTTAGAAAGTCGGTTGAGTTTAACTGTGAATATTTCACTATTTCGCTAGTGTAGGATAGTCTTGTTCGTTCTTTGTCGGAAATGTACGCGTGCAGCTATAATTGCCGTGCTATGTTGACTGAGCACAGCTTTTTTCGTTATTAATGTGCCGAACCATATCTATTTTTATAAATAAGTTGTCCTTATAAACCTAGAATTGCGCAAAATTTTGAATGCAATTCATTAACTAAATCAGTTTTGTTTTTATTCAATACTCATCAATAATTAACAGAATTTAAGCGACTAAGGTTTGAATCCGGAAGCATTTAGTTCAACATCTCGAAACTCATCCAGTATGCCGCCGAAGCTGCATACCAAATGCAACTCTATTTATATACTAATTGATGTTTTTTGGCCTGCCTGTTTTAGATTTATTCTCTTTAGTAACAGTTTCATAAAAAGGCTAACATAGCTGTCCTCGATCTATCCTTGTTAACCAGCTATTATGCCACTTTGGGAAGTGATACTGAACAAAATTATAATCATAGGATTCGATCATATATTTGTTGCTGGTATTGAAAGAATATTGCAAATGCAATTCATAAATTATACTGGTTTGAAGTTTATCTGGACTCATTTGTAGCAGCTAGAATTTATTCATACAGAATTTGAAACAGGTTTGGTGTCCTGCAACTCATATTCTACGCAACTACAGACCCGCGTATTATATCTTGCTGTGAGTCATATATACGTCTAATAATCTTTTTCAAACTTTACATTTGTAGGTTTTGATTTCAAAAAGTCTTTTCAAATACTTGCTTGCGTAAGTTATGTTTGGTGCAAAATATTTGCAAAGATCCTTGGATTTTAAAATTGCTTCACCTAAGAATCGAGTTTTTAGTCAAAATATCTACCTTAAGCAATGTTTTTAAATTTTTTTTATTAAAATAGTTTTTTTTATTTTACACCACCAAACTTTTAAATTAATACTGCTTTACATAAATATGCTTTGAAGTGTTACATAAAACGAGCGTGCTGCATTTGCAGGTGTTGTCATTATTAATTAATCCTCTTATAAGAAAACCAATGAAAGTACACAAGCCTGGTGTACATAACTGAAATAATCATTACAGCCACATAACAGTTAGACACTGTTTGGGTGGAAAACTAATATAAATGCAATTGTGTATTAGGTGTTGCACACCTAGTAACAAATTAATTCAAATATAATCACGTGAAAATTCGTTTCGGGATTACTGGCTACTCATCAGTAGGAGCCGTTATTACGCCCTTTATGCACTATATATTTGGGGAGGTTGTGCCGTCATATTTTCCCACATTCCTCACCAAAATATATAGTGGGTATAAGACGCAATACCAGCTCCTTCTGATGAGTCGCCAGTAAGCACGAAACTAATGCTCACATGAGATTATACGTTCCGTTATTTCTGTCTGGCCATATTTGAACTAATTTGTTATTAAGTGCGCAACGCCTAACACACAATTACATCAATATTTTTGTATCGATTGGAAGGTATCAGGATTGAAGTTTATACTCAGTTAGAAAACTGAACATAATTAATACTTCTAACAAAGCACACATTGAAAAGTTACTTGCTATTAAAATTCATAGCAAATGTGGTGGATTCAAAGAGAAGTTTTCCTTTTGACTCAAAAGATCAAGCTTAAGATGTTCAATCGAAAAACGATACATGCGAGATAATTACGGTAGAGAGAACAATTTAGTTAGTAAAAAATCATTTTATTTTCATTGCAATTTTTACTCTGACTGAGATTTGCAAAATTTACACCCCGTGAGTGTTTTTAAGGTGTTATTTTTCATTAATATATGGCGAGTAAATAAATACCTAGTTGGCGTTTATTTCGGGTTTCTGACATGTTTTGAATAATTAATATTTGATTTTGCTCAAAAATTCTTGTGAAATGACACTGTTTAATGCAGAATAAACATTTATCTAGTTTATCATGTATATTCCATATAATTTCTGCCGTTTCTATTAAATTCACTGCATATCGTTACCCATATGTATTTGCGCGCCACCTGTGCTGACTTGAGAAAGCGGCTTATGCATTTTTAGCGTAAGTGCCATTGGTGCGACACCATTCTATGGCTAAAATCACAATGGTAGTGAACTTTCCATCGTGTGGCCGAAAGCTATTATGTAAAATATTAGTCAGTTTATCACATCACACCGTACTCTGTCTAACCAATAGGCAAATGTAGTAATGACAATCATTAGGAATTTAGTGGCAAGCAGCCCTTAGTTGAAAGATTTGTTTAACTCTGACTTAATGCCATAGTCTTTCTGGAGTGTACCGTATGTTGGTTGCCAATACAGTTTCAATGATGGGCAATGTTTATAATTATTCAAATTTTATTGGTTTTGCGTCGAGCATATTTTTCTGAAATTTTAAATCTTCTTCAAATTGCTGAGATGTCTTGGCAGTGCATTATAAAGCAGAGACAGTAAACTGACTCACTTGCTCGCTTACCTAATGCCAAAGATTATGCGTAACGCTAGATTTCTCTGTTAACGACGGAAATCTGTTGGTGTCAGAATTATACTGTGTGTTATTAGAAGCCTGATGGAGATGCTGGGAATGAGGTACCGAAAGGTTGTAAGTCAACCAAGATTAGACCGCACCTCATTTCCAGTGGTTAGTACGAATGATTTGGAAGACCTTGGAGTGAGGGAACCAAATCAGCTCCCAGCCACAACGAAGATGAACTTAATGCGTACTTGGAAATGGGGACCCTTTGACTGTTTGGCCCGGCTGCTTGTCCAATTTAGAAGATTTCATGTACGTATAATCATTTTTCGGACAGTTCTTTGTGTAGAAATGAGATGCCTGATAAATCGGCTGGGTGCTTCGTTTGAAAACAATGCTGGGAAATAATTGGTTTTCCGTACGATTTTGGGCCTTTTTAATTAATTTATGTGGTCAGTTTTGTTGGATTCGAACGTCCAATAGATAAGCTTTCCCATATGGATGAAAATTTGTAAACCATGAAGGATTTGGAGAGAATTGACAAGTGATACCTGGCATCCAACCTCATAATTCTTCGTATGCTGAATGGGATGGTAAACTGTGCACTAGTGAAATTCACCTTTATGACTCAATTAATCGCCGTGCAATTAGTGAGGCTGGCAGGCCACACCTAAATGGTAAATTGAGGAGAAAAGTTTTTTTTAAATCCGCTAGTACAAATCGGGCTTGGTCTGAACTTGCTATCTATGAACCGCTCTGGGTAGTTGTCTATTAACTAAAGTTTTCTCAGGTAGCCTAATTTTTCTTCTATCTTCTGTTCAGAGCATATCTTCTTAATTCGGTTTGATAGGTTGTTTATTTGGTTTTCTTTGTTAGATTTTAGCACACTACTGCAGTAAAGAATGTTTTTCTTTGTGAAGGTAGATTTTTTATGCATTAAAATTGTTAACTCATCATTTCTTTCTCGAGTGAGTTTGATGAACAAGAAAGATAGCGTTATCTTTCTGTTTAGTGCAGCTTCCCATAGCCATACCATAGAACTTCGGAAATATTTACCTACAAATGCAAATTGTACGTTCTATGTACATGCGAATATGATGACTTTGACGTCATTTGTGATTATTTGAAAATCTTGAAGCACATCTTTAATCAGTTCTTCCAAGATAGACGTTGTCTTGCCAGTGGAACGCTCAGAAATGTAGATTTAATGTCAAGCAATTTCATTTTCATTTCTCTAAAGTTTTCCATCTTCACTTTTTTTTATAATTAAACGAACATTGGTTGCGCGGGTGGTGATAACAATTATTATAATCAAGGTTTCGGTCTTGACATAAACACCTGACCCATTAAGTACTTACATATGTCAGTATAAACTAAGAATTGTATAGTGTAGAAAAGGCAATTCATCCAGTAGACCGGTTTCGTCCTTATTGGGAACTCATCATATACTGGCCAGAATTTGCCGCGGACAGGACTCGAACCTGGGCACGTCTGCTTCGGAATCTGGTGCTCTAACCACTGAGTTATCCTGCCGCACACTACACTGCACACAATTTTCAGTTATATACTAACTAATGTAACTTGGTTAGTCAATTTTTCCTTTAGATGGAGCTCATATGGCATCCATTTAGACCCAAAGTTCCAACTAACCATGCCCAATCTGTCATTACTGAACAGTCACCACATTACATGGAGAAATGGTATTGAAATGAACATTTATATAATTAAACGAACATTGGTTGCACGGGTGGTGATAACAATTATTATAATCAAGGTTGCGGTCTTGATATAAACACCTGACCCATTAATTACTTACATATGTCAGTATAAACTAAGAATTGTATAGTGTAGAAAAGGCAATTCATCCAGTAGACCGGTTTCGTCCTTATTGGGAACTCATCAAGTACTGGCCAGAATTTGCCGCGGACAGGATACGAACCTAGGCACGTCTGCTTCGGAATCTGGTGCTCTAACCACTGAGCTATCCTGCCGCACACTACACTACACACAATTTTCAGTTTTATACTAACTAATGTAACTTAGTTAGTCAATTTTTCCTTTAGGTGGAGCTCATATGGCATCCATTTAGACCCAAAGTTCCAATTAACCATGCCCAATCTGTCATTACTGAACAGACACCACATTACATGGGGAAGTGGTATTGAAATGAACATTTATATAATTAGACGAACATTGGTTGCACGGGTGGTGATAACAATTATTATAATCAAGGTTGCGGTCTTGATATAAACACCTGACCCATTAATTACTTACATATGTCAGTATAAACTAAGAATTGTATAGTGTAGAAAAGGCAATTCATCCAGTAGAACGGTTTCGTCCTTCTTGGGAACTCATCAGTACTGGCCAGAATTTGCCGCTTGGACAGGATACAGAACCTGGGCACGTCTGCTTCGGAATCTGGTGCTCTAACCACTGAGCTATCCTGCCACACACTACACTACACACAATTTTCAGTTATATACTAACTAATGTAACTTGGTTAGTCAATTTTCCTCTAGGTGGAGCTCATATGGCATCCATTTAGACCCAAAGTTCCAACTAACCATGCCCAATCTGTCATTACTGAACAGACACCACATTACATGGGGAAAGTGGTATTGAAATGAACATTTATATAATTAAACGAACATTGGTTGCGCGGGTGGTGATGACAATTATTATAATCAAGGTTGCGGTCTTGATATAAACACCTGACCCATTAATTACTTACATATGTCAGTATAAACTAAGAATTGTATAGTGTAGAAAGGCAGTTCTTGGTTTATACTGACATATCTTCAAGGTCAGGTGTTTATATCACAACCTTGATACTCTGACTGTGTTATCACCACTAACTCTTCATTCGTTCAATCTATAAATGTTCATTTCTTCCCCATGTAATGTGGTGTCTCGTAATGTCGGAACAATGGTTATAAATTGGTATATAACTGAAAATTGTGTGTGGAAATGTGTGCGGCAGGAGCAACTCGTGGTTAGAAGCACCGAATTCAGCTCCTGTCCACAGAAATTAAACCGAAGTTCTGTAGAACGGCTCATTCTACCTTTTCACTATAGTCTTAATTGCCTGACTGTGATATCGGAACTATATCAAGACCGCAACCTTGATTATGATAATTGTTATCACCACCCGCGCAACCAATGTTCGTTTAATTATATAAATGTTCATTTCAATTCCACTTCCCTATGTAATGTGGTGTCTGTTCAGTAATGACAGATTGGGCATGGTTAGTTGGAACTTTGGGTCTAAATGGATGCCATATGAGCTCCACCTAAAGGAAAAATTGACTAAACAAGTTACATTAGTTAGTATATAACTGAAAATTGTGTGTAGTGTAGTGTGCGGCAGGATAGCTCAGTGGTTAGAGCACCAGATTCCGAAGCAGACGTGCCCAGGTTCGTATCCTGTCCGCGGCAAAATTCTGGCCAGTA
>JAQBSW010002366.1:0-104951 GCA_029291075.1 Eudiplozoon nipponicum
AACGTCTGTTTTAAATCAAATGGTGAATACACGTCTGCTATTGCGCAACACATCATCGAAACATCGCACGTATGTTCTCCAGACGTAGCATTCAAAGTAATTACTAAATGCAAAAACAAAAGGGAGCTAGCCACATACGAAGCCTTATGGATAAACAAATTGCAGCCGGATTTATGCAAGCACAAGAAGCACGTACAAGCATTGAGCTTGAACTGGATGTGACGCACGCAATTTGATTGGTTTCTATTTTTCACACTCGCTTTGTTCACATATTTCTATCTTGTTTTGCTTTCCAATTTATATATAAAGATATGTTCATGAGTAGATATTTGAGAAGACCATGAGAAAGAAAATTTTCTTATATCTGATAAAATTTCTTTTTTTGCACATAAGAAGGGTACAATGAATTTTATTAAAGCTCGCATTTCAAAAGAATCTTTCAGAATACTAGATGAACTAGTGACGTTAAAGTGTAGAGCGCAAAGAACGCAATTGTCGTTAAATCATTATTATCAGTGTATTAAACAATAACGGTTCCCAGGTGATTTGGTACGCAGTTTACAAAAGTCAAAACTACGAGTCAACCGGAGAAATCTTACAAGGTTGGCGTATTCTAAAATTGAGCAGTTGAAGGAAGATGAAGCAGTTTTACAGGCAAGAAATGGGTGTGTAACTTGTGTATTAGATTAACTAAGTTTCTTTTTGCAAGTATGAAATATCTGATGTTTTTGCCGGCAGTTATGAAGAAAGATATAGCAAGAATTTTGAACAAATTGGAAAAAGATGTAAAACCTGGAGTTTTGTGTGATTTAATACTGACCGATCTTGATAAGCGTGTGCTTAACTTATCAAAAGTGCCAATCGATCAGCTAACAATGGAGGCACTATCGATGGGCCGAAATTATGGAATACATCCTTCTAATAAATGTGATGTTGATTTTGAGGCAGCATTTAAATTGCTATTTGAACAAACAGCTGAATTTGAACGTACCAGTATTGATTATAAGTAATTACTAAATGCAAAAACAAAAGGGAGCTAGCCACATAAAAAGCCTTATGGATAAACAAATTGCAGCCGGATTTATGCATGTAGAAGAAGCATGTACAGGTATTGACTTTGCACTGGATGTGACGCACGGAATTGTTTGGTTTACGTTTTTCACACTCTCTCTATGTTCACATGTTTATATCTTATTTTGCTTTCTAATTTATATGTAAAGTTATGTCTATTAGTAGATACTTGAGGAGATTATGAGAAAGAAATGTTTTTTATATCTGATAAAATTTCGTTTTGTATTTGCACATAGGAAGGATACAATGAATTTTATTAAAGCTCTAATTTCAAATATATATATATATTTTTTTTTTCATGTGTTCTATGTATATTCATATATAGAGTCTCGTTACTTCGACCAAATCTATGTTTAAAGCTATTCATAAATCAAAATTTTGAAATATAGATAGAACTGTTTCGGACCGAAGTTTCCACATTTGCTTTAATCTGGTAGTGTGAGCATTTTGACTGTGTGCGTGATTATAGGTCTGAAGATGGAAAATTTGCAAATCAAATAAAATTATATCGTACCTCATTCCCAGCGTTTAGTATGAACGACGTTGAAGCCTTCGGAAGAAAGGGACGAATCCGCATCCAGCCAATAAGAAGACAAACTCGATGCGTACATGGAAATGGGGATCAATCGGATCTTTGTAAAACTGATAATGCATAACGACAACACACGATCCAAAATCGCGGCGACTCAATAATATAGAATAAGTCAAAAATTAATAATAATAATATTTATTATAATTATACTGTTCATAATAAAAATAAAATAATTTATGCAATTTTAAAAATGATTTATAACATATCAATATCAATATGATTCAAAAGGCTCATTAGTTATATTATACTAGACGGTTGTCACGACATGCTGTAGGTTTTATGTGAAGTTATAACTCTAAAATTGCTTCGAATGTAGTATTTTTACACATGCAAACAACATTTACATTAATAATTAACTAAGCATGTGTTTATGATGCGGAAAAATGAAAACCACAGTGAAGCTGTATTTCCGACGTTGCCTAGCTCTAAAGTTGACTAAGCCGTAATGGTGTTTGTCGAGGTTTACTTTTCCGCATTTAAATAGCTTTCCGTCATAAAGTGTTCTTTTACTGAATATTATTATAAATGTCTTTAAAATAATTCTAAAATTTTCTTCATAATATAATATTTTTATCGTGATTAGATGGTTTGGAATCATATATTACTAATGAGTTTTTTGTTGATGTCCGTGCTGATAATGTTGATGATGATGTTCACCTTATCGTACAATTAATCTTTTTTATTAACATCTTTTCTATTATATTACTTTTTCTAAAAATGCGCCAGTTCATTGGTCCATTGAATTTTCGATCAAATCTACCAATTTGCTTTATTAGAACCAACAAGCCAATAAGTGCGAACATTTGAACCATTTGCTTTAGCAAAAGCTAATATTGTAACAGGTAACAATTTAAATTGTTTGCAACGAAATTTTGCACCGACATTCCTACTCGAGTACAAGTTGTGCAAAACTACAAGAAGTTAAAGCCGTATAATTTTTTGATTTTCATATACCTGCATTGCCGTTTGATCGTTGGTAGTTAGCTTGCCGTCGTTCTCTGATGATGATCTTGGTTAAAACGCGTCAATACATGAGAATGATGGTAGTTTTGCTATTTTATTCAACTGCTTCAAATGTTATTGGATTGGTGCTTACTTCACACTCACAAACTTTATTAAAGCAATTAAATTTTTATTTTTCGGATTATGAAATTTATCGTTTACATTCGTAAACTGAACTACAAGCCGAAAATGGGCCATAAATGGTTTACCTATTTTCTTATTAATTGTGCAGAACTGTGACTCATTATTTTTCTGTTGTTTGAAGCATTCTTTTGTTCTCTTAGGCAGATTTTATATTAAATAGCGGTTTATACTCTGAGTGGTAATATTCCAATAAATTTCACGCAATTAAAGATTTATTATAAACTTAAATAATAGGTTTCTCCAATTTTAATAAAAATGACGACTGAAATATTCCTTCCGAAAAAGTATGCAGGTCATTGGCACCCGGAATTCCTTTACAGTTAAAATATACATCTAAAATAACTTACGCTCAAATAGATGTCAAAAACACATTCAAACAGTCGTACAACATAGAATATTTGTCACTAGTTAAGCGTGCAAATTTAATTATACAAAACGTTCTGCTAATATACTTAGATGTATATATATATATATACCCATTGCCTTTGAATATTGGAAATCTACGTTTTATAATGAACAGAATTATTTAAATAAAGTTTGCGGTCTGGCCATAAACACCAATCCAATTACATATGTGCACTTGTCAAAAAATAAGCATTGTGTAATTTAGAAAAGGCAATTAATCCAGTAGACCGTTTTCGTCCTTATTTGGATCTGTTCAAATGCTGTGTAGAATATTGCATCGACAAATTTTACACAATATAACACTTAGTCTCGATTGAAAAATGTATATACAATGGGACTGGAGTTTACAGATAGATCTAAACCTTGATCAAAATAAATGTTTTCGCCATATGTGCTATCAATCAGATTCCGAAGCAGACGTGCCCAGGTTCGAGCCTTGTCCGCAATGAGTTCCCAATAAGGACGAAACCAGTCTACTGGATGAATTTCTTTTAATACATTATACAATACTTCGTTTATACTGACATATTTAAGTAATTAATGGGTCAGATGCTTATATCAAGACTTCAACCTTGGTTAAAACAATTGTTATCACTGCTTGCGCAACTAATGTTCGTTTAATTATATTCTGCGAAAAATGTTAGTCGATTCTGTTGATCAATTACCAATTTATAAGCTACCAAACATACATAAAAATTTTTAATTATTAATTATTTGAGAAGAATTGTTTATTGGTCCTTGGTAATCAACCCAATGTCAACTAATACACTAGTAAAATTTGCCTCAATATTGCGATTTAAATACAGTGCAATTATTCAAAATTTTAATTCATCTCGAATTCATAATTATAGGAAAGCATGTTAGATTGTATTCTCTTTAGTAAGAACAGTACGTGGTATGATGTTAATATCTATAAACCGTTCCGTGAAAGTGTTAATTAGAAAACGTTTCCTATGGAGACCAAGCGATTCCTCGATCTAGTAGTAATGGATCACCTTACTGATTTGATTAGCGAGCTATTTAACAACTTTAATTTTGGGAGATTTTGTCGCACAAATGTCGTGTAAAAGAAAATTTTATATTTTATGCCGTTAACATATCACAAAGTTTTCCCGAATGAGTTGAATGTCAAAGTACGAAAAGCTGTCGTATTTGTCTAATTTGAGAGTGTATTTAATGTCTAAATCAACCTCATTGACTTTTCCATGAATTTGGCTCGGCATAGTTCTTCAGTGTTGATCAATAATAGATCATCTACAGCAACTTCGTAAACAATGCACTGATTAATTATGTTTTCCAGGCTCCATTGCTCAAGTTTTAAAAATCAGACCACAAAAATATGTGCCTAAAATTATTATTTTGCAGCGAACTAACAAATTCAATAATCACACGGCAGTCAAATCGAACCACTAATGCAAATTTACCTAGTGAAATTTGTAACATCATCTTGATACCAATATCCTTCATATTCCACGAATAATCATTTATGTGGGGTAGCACATATGTATTGAACATACGAAAAAGCCATTTAACAACCGAATTTAACATTATTTCCGACAGAAATTCATTAAAATGTGTGTGGCACCGTCAGGATAATCAGCTGTTTCAGAGCACGTATTTGAAACAAATTTCTCAGGTCTACATAAAGCAATTTCCAACAATAGATTATGCTTATACGATACTCCTCATATAAAAAAATTAAAACCCAGCGCAAAAATTCAAATGGTCCACCATCATAAACATTTGCTCAATTGAAAACGAATGAAACGTCCCGATAAAACTGTTTAGTGTCCAGTCGACCTCGACCATCTATTGGATCAGAAAAAGCGAACATACCATCAGATCTGCAACTTACTTATGTAAAAATTGCAGCAAAAACGTCATTCACAATTTCATTGACGATAACTAGATCTGAAACAGGTTTTTTTAATAAATTACGAATAACTCCTTTACTCAAACTGAATCACACAAAAATATTTACGTACACACATTCACAAATCAACACACCATTAATCACCATGAAGAAATTGAAGTAAAACTTAAAATTAGTCTCGTTTTAATCGATGAATATAATTGAAATTTGAAACTTCTAGATATAAAATACCTATAAGTAACCTGTTCCTAATAATTAAGTGTGTTATCCTTTCAAAGATATCATTTCCTATGTAATATTGAAAAGCAATGAACACTATCAAAACAAAAATATATGTGCAATTTTAGTTTGAAAGAAGAGATGTGGCTTTCGGCACTGATACTCCAATATGTATTTTAATTGGTCCCAATATAGGCTGACCAATTTCTATATTGTCAAGAGCTCAGGTGTTTGCAAATTTAAGCATTGTTTTATAAATTGTCAAATAAAATAAATGATCATCTCCGGGGCGGTTATCATGTTAATCGAACCGTGTTTGCAAGCTTCAAATAATTGGCTTTTTCACACCTCAAACAGTAGCAAAAATGGAAAAGCTAACTTTAAAAGCAAGTACTAGAGTTCTATTTTTATTGAACAGCAGTGCAGGTTCACGAAGTGCCTATTAACTAATAATCCAGCTAAATGATTAATTAATCTTTTGAATGCAGAGATGCGGCTCCTACACGAAGTAGTGCAGTGTGAAGTGTGCATGATTTGAATATCATGACAAAATTTATACGAAACTGCGCTGTGTGTGAACAGAATTTTATATTTGTGTCATGGTATGATGATGACTATAAAATTTGCATTCGTACTCCGAACGTAACCTTCAGAGTAAGAATAGTGTAAGTACGTTTAACTGAAGTAAATGTCGTTAAGAATATAACATAGGCGTAAAGTTAAAATTCGCGAAATTGATTTATAACTTTTCACACCACCTCACCAAGTAATGATGTTTTAAATTGCTTTACCATATAAATGTAGTCAATAACCGGTTTGACGAACGTGGATTTTAATGGCGAGCAATTAAGGACTCACGTCAATCTTTTAATGGTTTATCACGTGTCTTTTAAATACTTTTCAATGCAAATTATTATGAACTGCTCTTAAGAAATATCTAACATCATAATATAAATAACGTGTTCATATTTCTGAGAGCCATTTTTGGAGTGAAATAAACAACCGTACACAACATATACTGAAGCAAAGCAAATTTTATATGTGAATTTCAATTTGGTCAAGTTATACTGTCCCAAGGAATTATTACAATTACTTCCGAAAATTTAAAATGCTTGGCTTTTTAAAATTTCTGCAAAACGCTATATATATATCTCAGTGGTTAAAGTAAAAAAATCCTACGCAGACTTGCCCAGGCTCGAGCCCTGTCCGACGCAAATTCTGGACAGTACGTGATGAACCACCAATAAGGACGAAATCGGTGTAGTGGATGAATTTCCTTTTTTTACACAATAAAATATTTAGTTTATTCTGAAAAATGTATTTACATAATGGGTTAGGTGTTTATATAAGGTGGATAATAGCTGTGTATTTCTCGTATTGTAATCTGCATTTTATAATCAATCCATTGCATACATTCGGGGTTTCCCTTTTATTTTGTGAGTAGCAACTGGCATCCAGGCAACCCAAACACCCCCTAGCCTCAAAGAAGATTCGATGGGATTAGGAAAAAACTAAATAAGAAAGAAACAGCTACATGAACGTCATAAGTACCATCATTAACATTGACAGAAAAAAATTACAGCAATCTAAGCGTTCAACACTGCAATACGCATCCTCTACGTGTTTTCCTCATTTGATATAAAACAGGCATTTAAGTTGCAATTTTCTCTCATTCGAGTAATTAACCGTCTAGTCGATCAGCCTACGTATGTTGGTCGACAATCTTGCATATATATATATATATATTGGTAAATAATATTTGATCTCGACATTAACGGCTATTTCGCTTTGATTGCTGGTAAAGACAAGTTTTTTACCTGAAATATCACAAACTAACGAATTCAGCTGCAAAATTTGTAGAAGTTAAAGCGATATGCAATATTTCCTTTTTGCGTTTTTATATTTAAAGTGCATCGAAAGGTCTCTTTTCAACACAACAAACATTTCAAGCGGATTTTTTTTATATCATTGGCTTTAGACTTATTTATAAAATTTTGTGGTCTATCGTCATGGTATGAGCGTTACTCAAAACATATTTCACTTCAAGGAATAGATTAATTAACATTTCTTTGTGTTGTGCCACGAGATGTTTGCATCCACTGTCCACTTGATTTTTCGAAATATTTTGAAGTCTTTTTCAATGGAAAGCACACCACACAAACAATTTAAAAATCAATATGTCAAGTGTAAAATTTAGTTTAAACTGCCCAATTTATCTAACAATAAGTATAAATGGGACAGTTTAAACAAAATTTGTCACTTGACATATTGATTGTCAAATAATTTGTGTGATATGCTTTTCATTGAAAAAGACCAGCAACATAAAGTCGAAATATTTTGAATAATCGGGCATAAAGTGGGTGCAAACACCTAAATTAATTTGCTAACAGTATGGTGAACAAATGCGCAATGTCGTACTAATGTGCCTAAAATAACTCTTTTTAACATTTCAATTGGCAGTATATATCGAGATGCAAATACTCCGCTGTCTATGTCTTCCTATGGAAAACTGATCCGCACTATACAATATAAATTATACGTTTTAGAAAAATGTCGAGGAATCCTAGAGTAGCATTCTTTTCGTCTTCTAATGTAAATCTAAAATGCACTGTTAATATCTCCCAGTTTTATAGATTAGACAACACGCTACATAACAACTTTTTATTGAATTGACAGATTGTGGATGGTTAGTTAAAGATTTTGGTCTAAACTGTTGCCATCTAATTTCCACTAAAAGAAAGGACTAATTAATTATCATTTGTTATTAGTATGCAGCAGAGCGGCCCAGTGGTTAGAACAACAGATTACTAAGCAGGTTCGAGCCCTCCTCGGCAATTTCTAGACAGTACCTAATGGGCCAGGTGTTAGTATCAAGATCGTATTCTTGATATATTTCATTGTTATAAACTCTGCGCAACCAATGCTCATTTATTAAAAAAATGTTAAATTAAGTATCACTTCCACATGTAGCGTGTTGTCTGTTCTATAATGACAGATTTTGGATGCTTAGTTGAAAATTTGTATGTATGATACGCCATATAAGCTCCAACTAAAGGATAGGTAAACCAAGACACATTTTTAGTATATAACTAATAATTGCATATACTATGCGACAGAGTGATTCAGTGGTTAGAGCAAAGAAGTCCTAAGCAAGCATGCCCAGTTTCGAGCCCTTTCCGCGACAAAGTCTTGACAATACGTGATAAGTTAACAATAAGGACAAAATCGGTCTAAGGGATGGATTGCCTTATCTACATTACACAATGCTTTGTGTATACTGCCAAATGTATATAACCATTCTAATCATTAGACAAACTAATCCAAACTAATTAGATAAGCATTGTTTTTGATTCTCATTAGCGAAGCGGTAATAAATAATATAATAAGTTGAACTTGTTAGCCACCGAGGAAATTGAAGAACTGAGAGCAATCATTAAGTCAAAATATCAGTCTAAATAGCATGAAAGTACAGAATTAAATGGCGTAAAAATGCGAAAGAAATTAAGAAATAATCGAAGTGAACGCAAAAAGGCTATCGCATAAATGAATTCTTTCAGCATAAATTCATGCATTATAAGGCTTACTCACAATGTGAAATATAATTTAAATGAAGTCTTATTAGCCAAACAAAGAAAATAATTCAAAATATTACACGAAACAGTATAGCGAGTAATTTTAATTTAAAGAATTAAGCCGAATATATTCGTTAGTATATCGCACTTTTAATCTGTTATTCTGAATATTTTAATCTTCTGATTCTGCCGATCTGTTCCTGATAATGGTGAATTCCATATTTAAAATTAAATCGAGAAATGATTCAAATCCTGATAAATCCATAATATTAATTAATGCTTTTTACGAGCTGCGTTTGATAACTGCCGCAATTTAACACAAATTGACTCTCTAAAACGGAAATGGAAAGCTATGCAGACTAGAGTAAAATCTCCACTATAACATATGTTCTAAAATAGATAAAATCCAATACCATATAAAATTATTGATAAAACATACAAGATAGCGAGGTATGGTTGTCCTTCATTTTAACATAAATACTTTCCGTATGAATTTGCTTCATTTGGCTAGAGGCATTGTTGGCCTATCGCCGCGAAGTATTAAGCAAAAATATGAACCTGCCAGTTTAATACAGCTGATTTGGAGATCTTGGACGTATCTAGATAAGGAACACCTTGTGACGACGGTACTAACATGTCAAATGGCTATTTAAGTTGAATGCTTTTCATAGTGTCAAATTTTAAATAATCTGGTTACCCTAATTCGTTTAAAATTCATGCGTGGCCACTTTTTGTTCAAATTCATTTCTAAATTTCTGTAAAAATTTGTCGTTTCTGTTTTATGTCGTGACTATTTTGACATCCTTTTTCTCCATTTGTGTTACTTTACATACAAGGCACCGAAATAATATAGTTTTGCAAAGGCATTAATCACCGAGAAATATTTTAATGTAATTTTATGTTTATTTTCTCTATTCTAGTACAGTTTTGTCTATATTTGAATTTAATACACTGAATAAAATAATATAAATTTATTTAGGGTGTGAATTAGAACAGACACACTGGACCTATATATAACTGGACTATTTTGTATTACATTATTTAAGCTCTGTGTGTACAAAACGAGAATTAGGAAAAGGTTTACAGTTATATGTGCTGGGACTTAAAATGGGCACTAATAAACACATAATTACGAATCGTATTTTAACGTTAACTTTTCATCAGTTACATATAAAAAAGTCGAACCAAAATTGCACGGTTATTATAAAAATGAATGAAAATTATGTAAATGCCTTTTATGTAGAAACAATCAGGCGACTATAAAATTGCCTAAAATATATATCATCAAGCATGGTTTAAGTGCTAGATTTGACAAATCATATAAATATATATACCTATCAAGAATTTTTTAATTGCAGTTTTATGCTAATCGTGATATATATAAAATCTAGTGTCAGTTATACCTGAACAATTGTGTGAATTATATATCAAATATTTTGCAATTCTCTTTATTTTTCATTTGCAAAACTCAAAAAAGTTATGTTTAATATTTATATTTTCGGTGAAGTTAAAATGTAAAATTGATAGTAGCTTGGTAAAACTAGCCATATACTTATGGAATTTTAATTCAGTATTTTTAATATTTGCACATCTATTAATACGTTATTCTGAATTGTTTATTTTGAGCTTAAGAAAATACCCATTCTAATTTTGCCCCACCAGAAGGATAGTTCATAGGCAGCATGAACAGAAAGTATAATCTCATGCACATTCGTTCTGTGCTTACTAAGTCACCAGTAAGCAGAAATCTAATGTGCACGAGATTATAAGTCCGGTTAATGCTATCTAGGGTTTGTCATTCTGGTCATATTTGAACTGATTTTTTACTGCATGCACAATTGCATGTATATTAGTTCTCCGTCAGAAACATTATTTAAATGTTTTATATTTAATTGACTGATGTAATGATTATTGCGAAATGTGATAACTGACATAGCTCTAGGCCAAAGTTTATGAATTTGCTGGAGTAACATGTGTGAACATGTGAACATTAGCATAGTTTGATACAATGCACCATTTCGGCATCCATAGTGCTTATTTTAGGTACTGAAACAGCAGCCATTACGTTGATACACTTTACTGGCTTGTTATATATTATATTTTTATAATGATTTAGCTATGAATTAGCATTGTTGAAGACTATATGAAGTTTGCTTCCCTACGTTCATATAGGAAATTTCAACGTTCAATTTTCCAACATTCCTCACCCAAAAATATAATGGACTAAAAGCGCAATACCCGCTCTTACTGATGAATCACCTGGAAGCAAAACGTTTGTTTATACATCCTTACAACGATGCAGTTGTTTGTTTAAAGGCAATTGCTGAAAAAAATTATATACTTCTTCAGTTACAAGGAATTTCATTGAGGGTAACTTTATATATTCTTTTAAAAAGCACTTACATTTACTGATCGCAATGTGAAATTTTCTTGTCCAATAGTTGCAACTAAATTAATTTAATTTGGAAATTGAAAAATCAAATAATAATTAATATTCGTATTTAAATATATAAAGTAAAAAATTAACTTATACATTTTTTCGGCTTTAACTAATAAATATTAAATTACGAGAATTCAAGAATGAAAAATAACTTTGAGATATATTTCCCTATAAATATTATATATGAATCAAATATTCATCTTGTACTTATTTATATATTTCAAATAAACAAATATAATGGAGGTCATTGGAAAAAATAAAACACAATTATTGCGTATTTTGTATTTATCAATAGTTTAAACTTTTATAAATTTTACGTAAAAATCAAAATGGTTGTGAAGCATTACACAGATTAACGCCTTTGATTAAAAGCAGTTTCAGTTTTCAAACAATAATTATAAAATGTGTACTTGTCTGCTCTCAAAATTGTTATATCTATTGTCCAAAGCTCATCGATAAACCAAATTCATGGTGCCAATGTTAAAAGATCGATTAAATTTGTGGAATTTGTTCAAATTTACCACCAATTCAGTTTATAAACCTGAATGGATTTTGGAATTTTTTTCACTTAGAAGTCCTTGATTCCCTTTTCCGAATGAGCTGAACTGCATACCTGAGTATTTATGACAAAAGGGTGATATAAATCACAGTCAAGATTTAATACTCAAAGTTCAAATTTTTCTTTATATAAATATTTTCTTTACCTGAATAAACAATTCAATAAGGTAGAAAATTTTAAACGCTTTTTATTTTTGATTAATATTAATTCAGAAAATGATTTGATAGTACATTCTTAAATTTGAAATTTGGTCTGAAGAATATAATTTACTAATTTTTTTCCACTTTTAATTATATCCTTATCGTTCATTTATACGAAACTTTATGAATAAAATAAATTTAGAATACTAGTGAACTACTTTGGCGAAGAGGGCTTGAAAAATTGTTCGAATTATCAAATTTAAGCGTATAATTGAAAGCGCGACTGGCGAGTTTGAAATATTACATTGGCACTCTTCTGGTGACCAGTGAATACCGAAACCCTTAAATATATGCAAATAGGGATTTTTGTTGTTTACATGCATATGGGCAGTAAAATAAACTAATCAGTATCATTTTTAGATCCAAAACATTACTTAATTATTCATAGTAGTACCCGCATATACAAATAGTTAAACAGTCTTTTCACTGTAAAGACGTATTCAGCTAATCAGGTAATACAAATTCATATATACTTTCTTCCGAAAATCCATAACTCAACGAATCGTGATGTTCCAGTAGAACAAAATGTGTAAATGTGGTAGTTTCCGATATGTAATTAAGAAAGTATACAATGGCCATATATTTTCATGTCGCTCAGTTTTACCACAAGTGAAAAGATTCTATTTTAAGATAGCTACGAGGTGAAACCGAAATTGTTATTTCAAAATAAATCGTAACATTTTTCAGCATGATAACAATCGGGTATAATTTTTCTGTTGCGATTTTTAAAACATTTTAAGTTCTGTGTGTATTACTAATAGGTTTGTCTGACAGCATATACGTTTTGTGGCAAGTAACCCTCGGTCAAAACCGCATCATAAATACAGCCGTAGTTCATTGTAAGTACACAATAAAACCTACTAGTCTGTAATAAAAGTAAACAATTGTGATAATATACATGATTAGCTTGAACTTATTCGCCGATATGGACGATTCAATTCCATTTTTCATTTGTTCTCGGTGCATTTTGCAGGCATAATTATATCCCGGACTGCTCTTTGGTAATCTCAATATTTCCGTATTTTCATATAAAAAGGCCCCAGCTTTAACATTACGCTGCCTCCATTAAGTAAAAACACAGTAGGGTATTATTATAACTAACTTCTGTATCCTCAGGTTTGTCAAATAAACAGTCAATTTGTCATGTTCTGCAATATAACCATGCAAAACACGTAGGTTCAGTTTAACGCGAAGAACTTAAATTGTTTGTAATTTAATAAATTAAGTAAAGTTATGCATTTGGCAAAATGAAGCCATTATTCTGGAAAAGTAAGATAGTTGTCAAAAATGAAGACTTCTTAACTTACCATTAAGACCACAAATAAACAATTGTCACGCTTAAAATATAATTCTATAAATGTAGAAATTAGGAGCCTTCCAACATGAAATTATGGAATAATGTTCAATCACTCGGGACTCTCACATAGATCTGAGTTATTAATATGATTTTAGTTTATATTCAGTTTGTTCTACTAATTATTGCATAACGTGGACCGAAATTGTTCGATTAATTAAATAAGAGCCTGTGCGTGCACAAAACTATCATGTCGGGTTTCAAATGTTTTTGCGGTCAGACAGTTTGTATATAATATAAGGATTTTAAAATTATGCAATGGATCCCACCATAGCTGCGATATGTAATAAATATGCAAATCACCACGAGAGCAGACGATTGTATTTCCGATTTATGAAACGAGCACAACGCATCTTGTGAATTATTGAACTCTTAATAAACATAATAATTACTCAAAATATGACATTAATTTATTTAATTGGTGTTACCATCCCTGACATGACGCACACACACACACACTAAACAGCAAAAGGTACTTATTGTTAACTTGAAGCTAAAAAACGCGCAAAATTCGACATTATATTAGATAAAAGGCATCCGAATTAAAAGCAAAGTTATTCATTGAATGCCGAGGTTGATTGACCACATATGGATGGATTCTTGAATAATAAAACGAAAGGTAACGTTACACAAACCGTATGCAACTTCTGGTTTTATGATGATAAGCTTTCGTTTGTTACCTTATACTTTCACATTTATGGCGTTATTTTTAAAATGTTAAGCAGAGATAAAAGATGGAATATATCCTGGCGATGAATCAAAAAACCTATCAGTAAATACTTCACACACTCTCCTAGAAATTCTGTTCAAGATTTGAAACGCGATTTCGGCCAATTTCCTCCATTCTGAATTTTTCAACATTCTTAAATTTTTTGCTTTGTTTTTATTCTCGGAATACCGATAAGAAGCTTAACGTAAATAAAGCGAGCACTAGATAATAACCTAAAGATATGTTCAACAAATTCATTTTCAAAAGTTATTTATTACTTTTCCATAGAAATATTCTTTAAAAAATTTAAGAATATATTTACGAGCGTCAAGCATATTAAGCTTCTCCATGTTTTTGCGTCATGGCATAATTTTCACTATGGCAAAAATTACTAAGTAGATTAAACTTACTGTAATGCTATTTTTGAAATTTTCGGTTCAAATGATTATATACTGATCAATGGAACAATGTACTTATATGTCAGGCTACTTTAAAATACGTATTTCTAAATGTCTCAAAGTATAATACCTGTGTTTGCAGCTCAAATTTTGTGAATATTTTCAACAATAACTTTAAATACTGTAAAGCTGGCATTATGAGATCAGCAATATTTTTGCCTGCAAATATAATGTGTTTCTTTCAATGTTGTTGAGTTAAATTTTCTGCTAGCAATCCGTTTGTGGTCTTATAACTCAGCAGATATTTGAGCATATTCCTATAAGTATTCCTTGAATCCACTGTATTCCAATAACGCAGGTGATCATTTATAAAAAAACAGATAAAAATGTTTTGAATGCACTGTAAACTGGTTGACGTTTGAACTTCGGCCTCACAAAGAAACGTAATTTAGCACTGGAATCTATTTTTGTAAACCATGAAACTTAGTGTATCTGCATAATCTTGATATATAGTATACAAAATAATAAAATTTCAGATTAATATCCCCATTTTACTATAAATTAATGCGGTTTAATAACTTTATATATATATATATATATATATATATATATATATATATATATATATATATATATATTCATTTTATTGAAATAAATGCTTCATTTGTGAGCCGGAGCACAGAAATTTCTAATAAAATTGATCAGAGTGTAATAAGGAAGCAAACAGTCTAGTTGATAAAGGTGAATTTAAATGCTTATACTGTAATTTTTATATAAAAAAATTTACATAATTTTGTAGCATAGGCCAGAAATTTTACAATAAAGCTAACGAAATTCACCAACGCGAAAATAATCCCGCTTTTGTTAGACTTTAACTTACTCAAAGCTGAAAATCCTGAGTGCTAAAATAAAGTTCAATTCCATTCGGTCAGAGAAATTCAGTTTATATTCCATGCTATTGGAAAAACAATTTGAAATATCTAAAGAAAGAATATAATTAAAAGATTGTCAATTAATTATATCTCTCATTTGAACTTGCTGCATAATTGCCATAGTAAATTCGTTAGTAAAATGTTACAAATATTGTGCATATTCAAGAAATTTCCCATAAAATTATTGTTAAAAACAACACAGCTTGGTATCATAGTAAATAAATCTAAAGTGCATCGATTAGTGTAAAAGCATTTTGAGAAAAATGAGCGAATACTACGTTAAATTAAGGCCTAGTGAGGTGATTATTTTGATCTATAAAGAGTTTAAGCATATTAGATTGTATGGTATTTTTGAAATTCTAGTAAGATGTAGTTAGAAAAAACAATTGTAAATAAATATAGCAAACACGAGGCTTTATTAAACAACTAGTTATTAATCAATATTCCAAAGAGCTAACAAGAATATACAGGGAAGCACCAACACACTATATGCATGTGTCATTACTAGACAAAAACATGAGAAATTTAGTCTGTATTTAGAATCGTAGTCGACTACGTCAAGAGGTTTTGGAGGAAATTGGTTGACGAGGGCATTAATAGAGACTCTTTTCTCAGGTTGGAACCGCACCATGAATTAATGAAAGTATTGTTAATGATAAGAATATGGGAACCTTATCTTACAGTTCGAGTTTTTTTATTGTCTCGATTGACAGAAAAACGTGTGTATTAACGATCAAATACATTTTAAAGCTTGTTTAATTTAAGTTAGGTTATGTAACTTTCCGACTATTTTGAATTATTCAGAGAGATAATTTTTGAAATTATCACACTATTGTCCGGTAGAATGATAAGTGAGAAAGTTATCTGAAAAATGATACATGTGAAATGCCCAAATATTATAAGCCGTTCAGGTTTATTGTATCCATGCTAAACACTTCAATTTACGAGCTAGTGTAATGGATTTCTGTTGGATTTAATCAACTTTTTAGATATTATATGCAAACATAAACTTAAACATGCATAAACGTTTATGAAGGTGCTCTTTTGAGGTAGCCTCAAAACTCGGTAATTTTCCTTTACGTTAAAATTAGAAGCATACTTAAAGGGAATTTTGTGCGTATTAGGAAACTGATTGATTTCCTGATTCATGTTTTGTGAAGCAAGATTATCAAATCTACTGTCCGCATTTTTACACAGAATATTTTGGGTCCAGATCCAGACCCGTTTCCAAATGGTAAGCTTATCGCACGAAGAAATTTGACAAATCTGAAGTCAAGTGGTGAATTAGTTTTAAACTATTTTAATTATCAAAAATAATTTAAAAAAAATGTTGTATATAATATATAACGAGCTTAAATAAACATTGATTGCGCGTGCGGTGGTTACAAATTCTATAAATCATGTTTACGAGCTACAAGTAAACACCAATCCCAGTGTATTTAACTATTCGTTGAACTATATAGCAACATCATAGTAAGTTTGACTGTCGGTAATTTTGCTAAATTGTTGAACGACTGGTTAAATACAATGGGATTGCGTAATGCGCAATTGCCTTTATAATAGTTCTACGCAACTAAGAATTTTCAATTAGTATATACTTCATGTATAATTTACAATTCAGCAATTTTTATGCATTTGTGATTTTAGTTAAGATACAAATCAATTATCGATGCATAAATAGATTATAAATAAGTTATGTGCAACACAGTTAAGAAATGCCTTTCGTAGCTTTGTTTCACATATCTGAATTGTGATAAATGGTTAATTCCATACATGATCCAATTCTCATTTAAAGTTTAATGTGTAGTACATGTCATTGAATGATGTCATAACTATCATGATTTGGGAGAAATGACGTCGATCAAGGTTGGGATATACGGATTTGTCTGTGCAGCATGTACATAGTGAAATGTGTTTGAAGTCGCATTATAAAAAAACATTATTTGAAGGTAGCTTCAGTATTGCTTTCAAAAAAACATTCTTATAGTTGATTGCATTGCCAAATTGTTGCACATTTTACCCAAATATATAATAGGTGCAGAGAGGAAAACCATTTTCCCTTGATGTGTCACAAGTAAACGCAACACTCATGTTTACACGAGAATAGAGTTTATTTTCATGCTGAATATGCCATATCCTTCTGGATTATTTGAACTAATTTGTTATATGATTCGCACTTCGTAGTGCCAAATTAATTATACTAGTTAAAATAGGTTAATAAGCAATACTGTAGGTATATATATATATATATATATATATATATATATATATATATATATATATATATATATATATATATTCATTGTACCCTTCCTGTGTGCAAAAACAAAAAGAAATATTATCACATATAAGAAAGTTTCTTTGCATTGTCTTATCAAATATCTACTAATGAACATATCTTTATATATAAATTGGAAAGCAAAACAAGATAGAAATATGTGAACATAGAGAGTGTGAAAAACGGAAACCAATCAATTGCGTGCGTCATATGCAGTTCAAGCTCAATGCGGGTAAGGTTAAATCTAATTATTTTCAACGTGTATGGGATTTCCTGCTTAGTTACAGTTACAATATCCCTCTTTATTGGGTTTTATTCAGTCTATGAGAGACTGTATTTTCTAAATTACGTGGTGGTTACTATTTTCTGAAGTTGAATGATATTTGAACTTTGTTATTATAGCTTTTAAAGGTATTAGTCCTTTTTAGTGATTACATTTAATTATTTAAGTCACCTTTTTGTATTTATTCTGTCAACTTTTTTTCTTTTTTGAGCTGCAGATGTTTAACGATTTATAGTTTTCAATTGGGTAACAGAACCAGAAAGTTAAATTGAGATTATACCTTCAGTTTCATGCTGACTTTAGTTTATCTTTCTGCTCCTATTTGATCTAATTTTTTTACTAGCTGCGTAACTCCTTATACAAACTTTTATATATATTAGTTCTCCAAAACAATCAGTATCTCCCTGTTATAGGTTTAATTGAATGATGTCATTATTACCGAAAAAGTGGTAACTGATAGCGATCGAGGCTAAAGTGTTTGGCCATGCTGGAGTTTCAGGTGTCAAAAGTAGTTTTAATTCTCAAGTTCGGTGAAATTATGCTTATTAGAAAACAAATTGCTTTGTTACCATCTACTCTTAACAAGCATAGTATTTGTGCAATTTACAGGCTCCGAAAGCATTTTATATAGTGAGTTGTCTTTGAAATCGCCTCGTTGAAAACTTCAGATGAAGGTGGTTCTACTACTACATGTTTACACAATCGTATAGGAGATTTACCGCCCAATTGTCCCAAGTTCCTCACCTAAATATATAGTGGCCATATGGCGTAAATCCAGTGTATATTGATGAATCGCTAGTAAGCCAGAACGAATAAGCACATGAGATTATACCTTCCTTTCGAGCTGATTTTGGTTTATTTTTAAAGAATTGTTAATTCAAAGTTGATAGACAACTTAACGTTTCGAAAATTGGCTAATGTCGCCTGACTCCAATACCCTCTTAAGAATTTTTACCTTGCAGTTCATCTCGAAATGAAAAATTGAAGCAGATATATGCTTTACTAATTTAAATCAATGATGTGATCTGAATATCCAATTATTTTAGAAAATATCATTTATTATTACATTATTATTATATCTTATGCTCAGAATAGATTGATTATATGTGGTTGCTCATAACGAGGCTCTCGCATATATTATGTACAAATTTTTAGTACTTACTTTTTTTTCTGTGTTTATTTTTTTTGTTTAAGTCACTGAAAGAGCACCCTTTCTTAACTCTAATCTGTTTTACGCCAAATTAGAGCAGAGTATTATTTAAATCTTCTAACTTTTTAAATAATTTATTTGTCATTTTAGTTGGCTACTTTCAAGCGCGATGCAAAATAATTTATGCTGACATGAAATACGTGTAGATAACATAAATAAAATTTTATGATTTTGAAATTCTCAGCGTTGGAATTTTGTCCATTATCGTGCAGGTGGAGCAAATAAACATTGACTATAAATAGCACTATGCAACATTTTTTGGCCATACGTTTGATATCATAGAATATTTGTCTGCAAAGTGAAACAGCTCAATTCGGGTATAAGTCATAACGAGCTCTTTTGAATCATTTATATCTATTATATAGATATTCACTTGACAGTTTGCAGAATTTTCTTTCTGTTTCGTTTGATGCTGAAGCTTTAATTGATCGTAGAATTTATTTCTCTCTGAAGAGCTATAATAAACAATTAGTAAAAGTTAAGTTTCTGAATTAATATCGGGTTTCGCATGTCATCCGGATTTGTTCATTTGTAAAACTTTGAGAGTCCATAATTGATACTGTTTGCAAGTTTGAATAACTGACTTCATTGCTGTATAGCATTAACCTCTCCGTGTTATAGTCATTTTCTTTTAATTAGGTAGAACGATCTCATTATAAATTTTTATGCAGTTTTAAATTTGAGACCAGGTTATATTTTGTATTCATTTCAGCGTGTTTTATTAAGTTATCTTGAAATTTTAATTCAGGTTAAAGTGCGATTTACTGGTGGTTTGATGACGTTATATTATAACACAAAAGTTAACGCACCTGGATTGGGCGTAAAATAAAAGTGGATCAGAAATTTGTCTAAATCTCTTATAAATTCGTTATTTCCTACACGTCCTCGTTTGTTATTTACCGATTATACTTTCGGTGTTTGGCTTAAGTTTAATTCTTTTTTAATCTCTGCATTTTAACGCCGCCTCAAGTTCTATTTATCTAGAAAACACAGATTTCTACAGAAATCGATAATAAATAATTTATCGCCTCATTTTCCGGCTCGTGAATACTTGTGCATCCATTGAGAAAGCGCATTGCCAAAAAATGTGATGCAATTACGATTTAATGAACAATATCTGTTCCATGCCTTTGGCACAAACAATCTAAAGGAATAAATCAGTTGAATTCCATTACGCGTGATTTGAATATATTCGTTTTTAATTTATTTTCGTTCAAATAATCCAAAGTTAGAAGAAGAACAAAGAATTAAATTTTGTTGTCGACATTGTCTTCAGCTTAGTTTAATCTGTGCCAGTCCTAAATTATATTTGATTTGAAAACTATCACGGTTCTAATCAATTAGAAGACTCTTCCTATAATTTTCCATTTGAATGAATTCTAATTATGAACGTGTAAGACAATTTTCTAATTTTTCCAACAATGCTCATTTAGAAATAGGGCAACGAAAAAGTTTTAAATCTTTTATGAGGAATGCTATGTTAAAATGCGCGATAAAATTTATTCGGGACGGAACTAGGGGTAATTCTCTGTAACACGGTGAACCTTGTATCTAGTGAAAGCACTTACAATCATTTGCTGATTACGAGAATTATTGTACTGCTTTAACCAATATCTGCAGTCCAGCCATCTTACAAATCTTTACGCTTTTCTATTATTAGTATGTTTGCTTTATATGTTGGCCGCTATTGAAATTAATCTCTAATTATTTTGCACATACCTTACGTAAGACTACATGCACGCGACAATAATATTGCTTTCAGCCATTCCTTTCCTATGCCTAATCTTTGTTATAGTACAGATTAGGATTGCACATCACTTGCCGGATTACATGATGTAATGTATGTTGACATTTTCTTTCGGCTAAAAAGAATTGATGAATGAATTTATGATTCCAGCATTGATTGCATAAATCGGTGAGTTTTTTATTGACTTATGATGCATATTCTTCCACATGAATTATTGAACTCGTTGATTATTATGTAATCTCGATGTTGTTTCGACTTCTAGCCAACTTTATTCTAAACAAATTAGTGATTTCACCTTTTCTTTCCGGTATTTGCTAATTTTTGGCAAGTCCATTTGATGTTTGTGAAAATGAAATTCTTGCAGTTTAAGACCCAGTTCATGCTGTTTTATTGCATGGGCTGCATAAAGTGCTAATAGTTTCACAGATTTTTCCCTGTAAACTAATTTACAGCATAATAAAATCTGCAATAAAGTCTGCATTAATAGTGTGATCGTTTACAAGCGACCAAATCTGTGATGGTATGCACGATTAAATTGCTGATTCATTTTTCTAATCTGCCTTTATATAAGTCATACTTAAGTAGCTAATTTTGAATTTATATTCAATCTATTTGATGATTCGCAAATAGAATGAAAAAGGAAGTGTATTTAAGGCTATGATGAGCATTAATTTTGTTAGTAAACTTTATCTTTCAAAAATAAGGTTTTTTTATTATATTTAATCTGATTTATATCAGTGATTAAACGAGCATTGCCTTTTCTACACTATACAATTCTTAGTTTATACTGACATATTTAAGTAATTAATAGAACAGGTGTTTATATGAAGACCACCAATCACCAGTTATAACAATTGTTATACCACCGCGCAATCAATGTTAACTTAATTATATAAATGATGTCTGTTCATTAATGACAGATTGGGGATGGTTAGTTGGAAATTTGGATGTAAATGGATGCCATATGAGCTCCGCCTAAAGGAAAAATAGACTAACCAAGTTGCATTATTTAGTATGTAACTGAAAATTGTGTGCAGTGTAGTGAGCGGCAGGATGGCTCGGTGGTTAGAGCACCAGATTCCGAAGCAGACGTGCCCAGGTTCAAATCCATTGTGCGGCAAATTCTGGCCAGTACATGACGAGTTCTCAATAAGGACGAAACCGGTTAACTGGATGAATTGCCTTTTCTACACTATACAATTCTTAGTTTATACTGACATATTTAAGTATTTAATGGGTCAGGTGTTTATATCAAGACCGCACCCTTGATTATAATATACGAGTGATGTCGCTAATACAGTCATATATTTCAAATAAAGATAAAAACTCTTATTAAAGTTATTTGTTTAGTTCATCATTAACATTCTTTGGTTGTTGAAAAATGGAGAACCATTCAAAATAGCAATAACTTGAATCTTAATCTGAATAACAAATGGAATGTGCCCGGTTTTAGATAGAAATTTAGCGAATACGAATCCACAGCATATTTTCATTGTGAGATCCAGATTTCCATACCCGTTAGTGGCTCCAGATAGGCTGAATTTTAAACCAATATTAACAAGTCATAAACATTCGAGATATCGAACTCATGCGGGGAGTTATGACAATGGAAAATGAATCAACATACGCGCCGTCAAAGCTTTAATGCAACCTATTTCAGCCATTATGGAATAATAAATTCAAGCACACAGCAAAGGATTTATAAACTATCAGACTTATTGATAAATAGGAACAAGTCTGACATACAATTGATTTCTCTATCTGTCAAAAATTTTACATTAATCACCAAGAGTTTGGAAAAACGGAAATCCAAAACGGAAACAGTAATATTTACATGAGTAAATTTTGCGTATTACTTGAACTAAGAATTAATCCATAATCGAATCTAAAATTGGCAGCAGTACCGGCTGTTTCTTTATCAAACTGTTGGATGGAAACACGCCAGAAGAAAAGCAAGTAATAAAACGTAAAATCCCGTCTATGGAAATACTTAATGGCCCATGAAGAGCGCTACCTATTTCTGCACACAAAAAATGATCAAATATTGCAATTTTAATATCTTCAGTAAAATCCGGTTTTGAAGATGTTACACAAAATGTGCATACCTTTTGTGAAATCCAATTGCGGCCATTGAAGAAAACAGATTTACACAGGAAAATAAGTGTACAACCCTTCAGATGAAAAGCCGAAACCGAAGAAACATAATCAGTCAGCATTACCATTCCATGCTTTACAACTTATTTATGATAAATCGTGCCTCGACGACTACTATAATGAACTTATCCACACAATATCTGTACAGATACAGTTAAACATACACATAAATTTTCCGGTCAGGATTGTTCTTACGAAATATCGCTATAATTAACAGTGTGCATTTGAATTAATGCAAAAACTACCGTGTTTAAACTTATAAATTTACCGAGAACAATCACTTCACCAAAAATAAATTTTACATTTCTTTTCGAGGTGTGGAAATATGTTACTCCTATCAATCAACCTTACATTTATAATTACATTAGTAGATGTGAAATTTTTTCAAATTTATAGAACTCTGTCTCTAATATAGAAGTCATTTAGTAATAAAAATTGTTGTAAACTGTATTAGACATATGGATAGCGAATGTTAATTCTGAACTCTTATTAATTAGGAATTTTTTGGAGAAAAAAAATGATTTTCATAAATGTAATTCTTTAACACATCACAAAACGTTTTCTAATATATCGCATTTTTCTTGTCCAAAATCACAACAAATATCACACGGAAAGCTTAACTGTTTTTCAGTTATTTTTCGAAATTTAAACGGAAAACAAGGCTCTTATAAATTTTATAATTGGATATTTTTTTTCAAATGATATATTTTGCAACTCAACTACCGTGAATACAATTTTTTCTGGAAATTTATCATTTTTATAACCAGCATGGAATTCCCTTGGTCACCTTAGAAGATGCCAACATACATTAAAGTTATCCAATAAATGGACCAATTACTGAAATATTTTTTTATTCTAAGCACTTCGTTCATTATTGCTTGTAGTTACGGATATGCGATTTGTCATATTCTCTAATTGTCACGCAACGAAATTAATATTGGCAATAGCATGCTTACTATTTTTTGAATAACTGTTTTTGTTTAATACGTTGAAACATGATAATACAATTTCTTCTAATTTACTAGATTTATTAATGTTTTGTAGGCACAGATTTCGCACAATTCGCTATTGCATGAAAATGAATTCAATGGATGCTAAAAAACTCATTCCATTTAAATATAAAATATAATAGACAAGAGTTTAAACCATTACTGCGCCATTTATCCGGTGCGATATTCAAAATGTCATGTAAGCAAAGTAAAACGACGAGTTAAAAAAAAATAAAAAAATATTTCTTTACCAGGTAATGCAAACAAACAATCAATGATTGCACAGATTGTGGTAAAAATTCATCAAATCAAATTTGCGAGCTTGAATTAAACACCAATCCAATTATATTTAACCAATCGTCGAACAACATAGCAAAAATACTGCCAGTCGCACGCACTGACGCTTTCGATTCCCCATGATCATCATCAGAGTACGATTGCAAAATTAGTAACGAGGATTAAACCGCAATGCACACACACTAAACATATATATATATATATATATAAATATAAATATATATATATACTAATCAGTTTGAACGAGATTACCACATTTGCCCATCTTTTGTGTCGTAATTTTTGTGACAGTTTAAATGAAAGCAAAGAAGATTCCGGGAAAAAAGTAATAAAAAATAACTAGAAAATCTGTAAAACCACGTTTAGCTAAATTCAAATTAGACATATTACATCTTGCTTGAACTGCTATTGAGCACTCGGAAGAAAAGAGCTCGTATAAAGCATTTTTCCATCAAAGATCACTGCGGAAAATTAACTTTTGATGAACGCACTAGGCAACCATCTTTCCAAAAATCAATTTCGACAAGAAGGAATGGTAGTCATTATTAATTGGCTAAATTTCCTTAAAGTACTTAATAACCTGTAGTCCTAAACAAATAGGTGATCGAGTTTAATACCAAATGTTTGTTTTTCATTAAATTGATATCGCAAAATCTCAAAATGAAAACTTACGACTGCTGGCTTTGAACTGCAAATCTGAGGGTAAGTAAAACGATGGCAGCATTGTTTGGTTGAAAACCTGTTTATGAATATTTAAAAAATTACAGAATGAACGCGATCCAACGCTTAGTAAAATAGGTTATATCTTGTAATGCAATACTTATAATGTTTAGATTATGCATTAAAATGTAAACGCATAATTCGATTCAGGTGGACGATTCATTATGATTGGCTTTATATTTAGTCTGACCCCAAATTTTGTTCGTAAAAACTTTCTCCCTGTCCCCTTCTACCTCGCTTATCGATATCATCATGTCATCATGCGATTTTTATGCTTCTCTATTATGAATTTAATTAATTTCACATAGTGGCAGAACAGTAATAATGAAAGTTTTAGATCATTCTATTACCGCCATCATCTCTATAATCTTTTGCAAACTGGATGAGATTGGGTAAATCAGGAATTAAATATTATTGCCAGTCAAGTTGAATGGAAATATAGGTGATTCGTCAATGCATTTTTAAAAGTAATTTGAGGTTGCGACCATGTGGTTAATCGTATTTGATTTATTTATAAATATGTTTACTGCTTCGAAGGTGTTTAAGCATTCTCGGTCTGCATTGACGTCGCGCAACGAATTTAATACATTGTATGCGTACAATGAATTATTTAATTATGTATAAATTTATATATATATATATATATATATAAAAATAAATTTATATATATATATATATATATATATATATATATATATATATAAGGGAGGGGTTTCACGTATGCTGGTGCGCATAAGGGTATAGTAATTAAAGGACAAGGAACAGCATATATTGTAGGTGGAAAGTGGACTTAATCTAAAACTAAAATATTTTCAATGTACTGTACACAAGTGGTAGGCTTCAGAGAGATGGGACCCTTGAAAACCAAACAATCACAGAGACTAACAGGCTTTGCATGTAGGAAAGTAAATTTATCATGCTTTGAACGACCTAAACGCGTTATTTAAGGACCCGCAAACATCAAGGGTGGTATTAAATCACATGCTTCAATTCAACTACTATTTCAACCGAAATTATTGGGTTCTCATCGACGTTCCCGCTGATGAGAAGGCCAGAGTGTATGGTTTAACTGGAGTAGCAGGTGTTCGGAAATTGTTGTAATTCTCAATTTGGTGAACTTTAGCATAAATTTATATCCATCAGGTTGGTATCATGTACCGACTCGGAAACCATAGTGTTATTATCCGGTACTCATCGATTTCAAAAAAGGTATCAGTTACTAACACAATAGCCATAGTGTTAGTATCCTTTACAGACTCGGTATATATATTATATAGTGTGAGTTAGCATTGAAGTCATATTGTCTTTGACTTCAGATTATGTTAGCTTCACTATTACAGGTTTACACATTCGTCTAGGAGATTGTACCGTCTATTATTCCACATTCTTCTACCAAATATATAGTGGTTAAAGGGCGTAATACCGGCTCCTACTGATGAGTCGCCAGAAACGAATGTGCATGAGATTATACTTTCCGTTCATGCTGCCTTTGGTTTATCCTTCTGGTCACAACTGAACTAATTTGTTACTACGTTCGCAAAACCTAATACATACTTGCATATATATTAGTTCTTCGCAACAAACAGTATTTAATTGTTAGTAAATTGTTTGCAAATCTATTAGAGCGGAGAGACGTAGATATAATTTTCCCTACCTTATATATGCATTGCGGTTTGATCCTTCCCAATCCGTTTGTCGCCAAGCTCTAATGATAAACATAGAAAATCTAAAATCCTCAGTACTTGCGAATGAATGTAGTTTTGCTATGGCGTTAGAAGACTGATAAAATAAAATGTGATTGTTGTTTAATTCAAGAACAGAAAGTTAATTTGAAGTATTGTTATCACCACCAGTGCAATCCATGACTTTATAATTGTGTAACTTACATATTTGTATCAAATTCTGTAAAAACTTCATGTGCACGACTGAATGGAAGTTGTACAAGTGACATTTTCAGTGAAATAAAATTTATGCTATTTCACTAGATAAAAACGCTGCGTATCGAAATATTCTTTCATTATAAATGCATTTCGTTTTGATTCTTGTCAGTCAGTTTGCCGTTGAGCTCCAAAGATATTCACATAACCTAAAATCTCATAGGAATTCAGATCATTTAACTATGTAATGTGACTGTTTTAATACCATTCGGTTAGTGTTCATCTCCGGGTTGCAAACTTGATTAAAAAAGTGTAAACAATGTATTACAAGAAGTTTATGAAGAAAAATAGTACAAATCTGTAAAAGAAAAGTAGTTCGAGCGAATGAAATACAGTTTCAATAAATTTTGTGTTCAACACAACAACATTTAAGCGTACTAATGAAAAGCTAGCTTCTCTGTGACGCCAACACCTTTATCTGTAAACAAATTTCAATGTACCTGCAACCCTTAGTACATAGGCAGATCAAAAAAGAAGCTTAAAACTAGAAAAAAATGCATCTTCCTCAAAAACTATTAAAGAGAGGCGCAGCTCCTGCTCCTACTCACTGTTAGAATTAACATTTTTTTCAATTCTGTACAAGGCAAAAACGGAAAAAATACTTCTGGCTTTTGAAGCTATTGCAATTAATATGCTAAACCCCTGCTTAAACTTGCCGAAATTATTTCAAAAAGAAATTAATTTTGACTGGAACAAAGAAAGAACTAAAAGGCTTTCAAAAATATCCTATGTTCCTCAAAATACCACAAACCCGTCAATTACGGTCGCACTTACAATAAGAGCCATGACACACCACATAACGTTACGCAAAAGGAGTGGTCTATATTGTGCAAAACAAAGACAGACATAGAAAAGAAGGGATTGGTTAGGAATGGATGATCGAATATATCAACGAATCCAGAATAATGGCTGCAGATACCGGTAGAAATAAGACTTATTAATAAATGTTATTCAATTGAGTACGTTAATGTGTTCTCATATTTAAAATAAATGGTGAAACTTGTAACGATAAATATTTTTTAATGGTATTGGTGCTTATATCAACCTCACAAACTTTAGTTAAATAACTGTTTTCATCATCCGCATTAGCATTTGCTGTTTATTTTAATATCCTGTAGTTTAATTACGTATTATTGACTTGTTTCGAGAATAAGGTCTTTTTTGGTTGTTTCAGGTTTACGAAATGAATTAATAATAAATGGCGAAGATATAAATATTATTTTTTCCATGTAGTCCCGTTTCAAAGATGGTAATTTATAGGAACTTGATAAGTTCAGCCATGAAATCTGAAATGGACTTATTTTGCTCTTCACTTTTAAAAGCATAAAATGCACCAAATTTAAAACCAATAATAATGGCTTAATGATTAACTGTTATATCAGGAGATAATTTTTAACTAAATACCTAAAAGTTACGCAGACAAATACGATTTAAAATCTTCTCGCAACATTTTTTTAAATTCTGCGTTTTTGAACAATGTTCAATGTCAAAGTGTTTCAATAGAAAATTGGTCAACTTATCAAACAAAATAATCCTCTATATCAATTATTTCATTTACGTAAATTGCGAAATATTGACCACTAATTTACCCTAAATCCATATAAATTTTGAGTCGGAATTTGTCTAGTAGACTACTGTCTCCTTTGAAACGCAACTTCACCCGTACTGGGACAATTGACCCATGTGGAAAATTGAGCTACGATGATGTCGCTCAGTTTCACACAAGCCATTTCCTGTTCCATTATTCTCGTTCCTCTTATGAATTGTTAAGTTATAAAGCAAGTGACATCAAAAGAAAGTATTTAACAAAAGATGTAAACCCGTTAACACAAATTTTCGACTATATACGAATTTTATCCAACCATGTTCTATTAGACAGATATTTTTTCCATGCTTAGTTGACAAGGAAATTGTACTCTCATAAATTTCAAAAATTTGAAAAAATTCTTTGTTGTGACTGAAATCTTTTTCCTGCATTATAAACCACGCAAGCAATTGATCAATAGATGTGAACATAAAGAATCATGTTAATAAGATCAGATAACAAAACTACATTTAGCTGGTCCCCTGTTGAATATAAATCTCACGAGAAGTACGCAAGCATGCAAACAGTAGATTTTGTGAAATTGAAAATGTGCAAAAAGGCCTGGATAGAGCAGCATTTAAAAGGAAATTTATATTTTACATAATGTTCACTGCCACAGTTGAACAATATACAAATGCTGAAAAAAATTTCGATCAACTTAGCCAGTTACCTGTTGACTGTGACTGTTTTATCAAAAGAAAACTTGTACGTTAAAGCCAATAATAAAATCCAAATCACCAATACTTGATTTTATGTCCATAAATAAGCATTCATATGCAGAGAGTACTTCATTCTGACCTAACACAAAATCGGATTCCTCTTCAACGTAGTATCACATTTACAATTTACTATTATATGAGTTACGTTATAATATTTTTCAGTATTTCCAATTTTTATCTGTTACAAAATTAAATGATATTATTTTCCAGGCATCAACATTAGGAATAGTAACAACACCTAGTTTTGCTTAACATTTTCAAAAAACCTGCAATATATCAAAAGAGTTTAGCATGAACTCGTTTTCATTATATTTACAATTTTGTTATAGCGTGCGACTGATTCAATTTTAGTCACCCTTTTGTTCTGTATCATGGATAATATCTTGTTTATATAGCTCATATTAAATATGGACATATGTGCACGGGCATCTCAAATTTAGCCAAGCTCAATTTAAAGCACACGCGCCGATACGTAAGAGGTGATACGCCCAAACATTAACTTTTGATCATGGCTGTGATCTTTATATAAACAATTGACCCATGTACACACATATGCCAGTATAATCTAAGCATTGTATAGGAAATAAATCTAGTAGATCGGTTTGTTCCTCATTGGGAACTAATTAAGTACTGTCCAGAATTTGTCGCTTGCAGATTTCCAATCTGGGCACGAAAATGCTGATTGTTCTGTTTGGCGGTCTCTAAATGAAATCTCCATAAAAGCCCTACCAGTTGTCTAAGCTTATATTGAAAATATATGTGATTCAATACTGTCTATGAATAAAGGTTAGAATAAACCGTGGCGCATGGGCCTCATTTTAGGACGAAATATTAATATCATACAAAATTTAATAATTCAACTTATTATATTCACTAGTTAACAACGGCTGTGAAATGGAATATTTAAACATTTTAGGTAATTATGAATTGTGCTTAGTTTTGAGCTCTGTCCGCGACAAATTCTGGACAGTATGTGATGTGTTTCCAGTAAGGACGAAACTGGTCTACTGGATGAATTATCTTTTCTACACTACACAACCCTTAGTTTATAACGACATATGTGTGTACATAACGGGTCAAGTGTTTATATCAAGATTACAAAATTGATTGAAATTATCTTTAGTAAAAACTGTTAAACGTCTATTTTTCGAATCATAGAATCAAATTTTGTTAAGCCAACATTTGAAAATGGCTGGTATTAAATAAATGCAAACGAAGTACGATTTTCCTTATTTAAAACTGCCGCTGTTCAAATTGGTTGTTAAGGTCTAGTTTGCACAATTGAGACCAAAAAACAAATTGAGAAATAATTTATTTTCTAAATAAATCATCGACTGCGCGGACGACTATAAAATGTTTTATAATCAAAATTTCAGTACCGGGATAAAACTCTACTCAGTTTATTTAATCTGTTGAAAAACCTAGCATAAGCACACCAATTGATATTTTGTGGAACTTCCATGATCATCATCTGAACACGACGGTAACCTGACTAACAAGGATTAAACCACAATAAAAACATAATATAATCAAAATCTAATAGGCATTCCTAACATATCGTAGTCCCACATAAATTGTACTAGACTCGAAATGTCGCCTCCAAAATTTACGAGTTGTCATTGACTATGTTCGTTTCATATTTCACCACGCGTATGTAAGTAATACAATCTTAAAAAAATCATTAACTGCTCAAGTAGGTCCTGCAATATCTAAAATCAAATTTGCGGGCTATAAATAAGCAACAATCCCATTTTCCTTAACCAGTCGCACATAAATGAAAATCCATAAAAAATTGCTTTTACTGAAACGTGAGATCTACCATGATCATCACCAGAGTACGTTAGCAAACTTCCAAACGATGATGAAACAACAATGCGTATAGAAGTTACGGAAATTCAGATATGCGACTCTAAAAAATCATAGATTAAGCGGTTGTAATATTAATTCATTAATTCAAATTTTCGAGACAGATATATATAGGCTTCCTGTTTGATTTACCTAGTCAGCTAATCGGGGAAGTATAATTGCATCAGTAATTGTGCACGATGGTATCTTTATATTGTTGTTCGACTAGTTAGAATAAATGGGTTTGGTATTCAAATCAAGCACGCAAAGTGGAGACAATAAATTGTTATAACCACCCACGGAATTATCTATTGTTTGGTTCTATAACGAATATGCCTGTGGGGGATGAATACAAAATTATGTTGTGGTTGAAAAATTGGTTTGTCGTATGTTATTCGTCATATATTATTTATGCTTTGTCGTTGAATCCTTTTTTCCGTCATACTGTCATGGTCATAGAAATTTTTGAAACGCGTCATTACGTGTGATGGAATTTAATTTTGCAAATTTGTGCAACTATGAAGAGGCAATATTATTGACGTTTATCTAAAGCTGACGAACACGAATTGAATATTTCAATTCTATTAATTTTAGGGAGAACTCTTTGCAGGTTTTGCAGAACTTATGTAAGTCTTACGTCTGAAATTAGCTATAGGCACCGAAGAATATTTTCTATAATAAAAAACCGAACTCCAAATCATATATATTTCAATCTGAATGGCAATAAAATTTGTTAACTAACAAAAAATAATCAAGGGTACATTTCCGTGTGTGTGTGTGTGTGTGTGTGTGTTCGTATTTATTCAATTTCGCATTCCACAAATATTATTAAGAATCAATCAAACTTAATTATCAATTTACATTTTTTTAAATTTATATGTAAAATGAGAACATTTGCCCAAAATTTTTGTTGTTTAAACAGACATTTACAATAAAGCTATGCTTCAATATACTAAGACTAATTATGTATTTATATAAGAAACAAGTAAACATTTAAATGACTTTTATATTTTACTTATAGATTTGCAAATATTTACACTTATATACACATACAACACGAATGAAATTTTGTTTTTGGTGTTGCGCATCTAGTAAAAAATTAGTCAAAATATGACCATAAGGATAAACTAAAGACTGCATGAACGTAAAGTAGAATCTCATGCACATTCGTTTCGTGCTCACTGGCGACTCATCAGTAGGTATTAAAGTTTTTCAGACATACAAATATAAGCAAAAATTGTGAATACTTACTTTATTACGATCTTCTTTTGCTTGGTTGATTAGAAGATTTTCTATTTCAAATTCCCTTTTTATTTTTGATGCCGCGTAGCTCAACCCATGATTCTTCATTTCTTCCGCTACTTCAAATACGAGTGCTTGCAACCAGTGACACACATTAGTTATTGCCAGTTGAGCACAGCTTAGTTTAACAGTGTATTTGTTCACTCTTATGTTAACCTATTGCAGATTGTAAGGAAAGTGTTTTAAAACGGAAATAATATTAATAAACTATGTCTGCTACTTTTATTTATGTCCACGCATGTAATTGATTGCATTTTATAGTGCACCTGTAAACATGTGGGTACATATACGCATTCTCTAAGGTCACTAATACGTGATCAAAATCCAAAGTAGAAAGCGGCTTGAATAAATACACACCGAAAAATTTAAATAAAAAAATCGAAAGCCTCAAGCCGTGTGATGCTCAAAATGAACCTGGTCCCAGTTCCGCAAATCATTCAAATTATACGTTATTTAGCCGACTAAAACGATGAGAAGTTTATTTAGAAACTTAGTTTCTTCTAAGATGCGTCGAAAGCTTAAAATATGTTTTACTAGTTATACTTTAGATATTAAACACTTATATCATTAAGTGGCACCAAACTACCCGATTGAAGTGTCTTTAGAACGTTAGGGTCAAATTTCGTGACCGATAGAATAGACATATTGGTATTGAGCATAAACAGCGAACCTATATAATGCGTAGTGAAATAAATACAACTGGTCGGAGAATTGCTTCTTTCTTAATACCTGGTAATAACATATGAGATAGATTTATACATTTTGGCAAAGCTCAATACTTTAGTGTGCACGCCAAATATTTTAACGATTAAAACAAATGCTGGTGTATAAAAACGTTAAACTAAAACAATTAAAAAATAACTCTTTATCCAATTGGATGTTACCGTGTGTAAATAAGATTTTAATTTATTTTGTGCAAAGTTAGACCAATTTAACGGACATCCTATGCCTGTCATAAGTTAATACTGCGTAGAATAAACTAAAATGCGAACAACATTTGAGGTAAATATTGTTTTAAAAGAACACGCAAGTATCCGACATAAATAATAAATTAATAATAATAAAATTGGAATCAAACAAATATTAGAAATAATTGTTATACTTCAGTTTTCTTTATATATATGGCCAGCTATTTCAGCCTGTCACTGACCGCATCACTGATAATATTTATTTTAGTCTGGTTTTATTCTTCCCTTCTTCCGTTGTTATTCTTGAAATGAATAAAGGCCAGATCAGTATGATAAGTACTCAACATTTCAAAATAATATTCAATTCAGAGTATTTCAAAAATTAAAATTTGACTTTGGAACAATTATTGTTTAGTTAGTGTATACAATAATAAATACCATTAAAAACTACTTATGAGTGTGTTTATTAAATGGCAGACAAGTGAGCATGCAGAAATATTGATCTGTTTTTTGCCTCTAATTGGATAACGTCGTATATGCCCAAATTAACAACCAAAAAATAAATGAAGTCTAAAACTCGAAATTGAGCTTTTATTGGACAGTGAATATATAAAACAAACTAAAAATCAAAACTATTCTCAATTTAATAAAAAATAAGTACTAAATGTTTTAATTGTTACACTAAAAATATAGCTCATTAAATTTAGAAATAAAAATGTCACTAAGATGAACTAACGTCAAAATGTACCTAATGGGATCCCATATATATATATATATATATATATATATATATATATATATATATATATGATGTCCATTCCTTTTTAATTTAACAGTATTCTTATAATTAGGAAAACACAAATAACAAAGTGGATAAAGGCCATTTATTTCGTGAATACTAATCATCTCTTATACAATCATACATATTTATACATTTTGGGTTTTCAATTGATTATGCTAGTGGTAACAAATCTGACTCGTTTTTACTGCTGTTTCTTGTTTTGGCTAGTTGGTGAGTGTGTATGCGTTTGTGTTTGTGTGTATGCGTGTTTGCATGTAAAGGTCATTCTCGCAGTATTGCAAAGTGATGTCTGAGATCTGGTCATTATTGTTTTGATAGCTTGAGAATTAACCATTTGTGCGCATTGTTCACTGTTACATATACAAGTGCTATTTTTCCCAGTATAGTTGATCGTTTCACCTCGTTGCGCAAAGTTATCATTTTCACATGGTAACAGCGCCAGTGTGGATTGCAGTGTTAAACGCTCACATTGTTTGGAGACTTCTGTCACGTATGCGCCTCTGTTATTTCCACTTCAGTTTGTTTCCAATCCGATTGTGTTTGTTGATTCTAGTCGAGGGCCTGTTTGTTCTTGACTGATCACTAGTAGATTGTTGTTGAATTTTGTTATTCTTGGCCAGTCGATAAGAATATCATGTTGATGAAACTTTTGAATAATAAGGTCAGGTGCTTGTTGTTTTATGTAAAGGGCTTCATAGATAAATAATAATTTTTCTGATTTTGCTTAATGTAGAATTGTAAAATTGGTCGAATTGACAGGGTGCCCCGTTGCCAATATATGATCAGAAATAGCTGATTTTCCTGACGGTGGCAAGCCTTTGTTAATCAATTTCTGTGGCAAATGTTGCTTGATTCTGCTTATCAATTGCTTCTTCGTACGTCCGATATATGTGCTACCGCACATACATGAGAATTTATAGACTCTGAATGATTTGGAGAATTGGCAATTGATCTTTGGCATCCAACCTCATGATTCTCTGTGTACTAAATGTCATATTAACTTTAGCACTGGGAAAGTTGTCCTTAGTTATTCTATTCAGCCGCCGTGCAATTATTGAGGCTGGTACGTCGCCTCTTAATTGTAAGTTTGGAAAAACCTGCTTGACGTATCCTCTCTAGTACGAATCTGCCGTGGTCTGATGTTGACATCAATAAAACGCTCTAGGTAGTTGTTCATTATCAAAATTTTCCTGAGGTAGCCCAGTTCTTCCTCAATCTTGTGTTCAGAGCAGATCTTCCTGGTTCTGTTTGCTAGGTTGTTTACTAAGTTTCTTTTGTGGGATTTTGGCACACTGCTGTTGTAGTGAATGTACTGTCCGGTGAAAGTGGATTTTCTATGTATGGCCAGTGTCAAATCCCCGTTTGCTTCTCGAGTGAGTTTGATGTCAAGGAAGGGAAAACTGTCGTCTTTCTCTACCTCGAGATTGAATTTGATGTCTGGATCGACTCCATTTGCTTGTTTGAGGATTTCGGAAGGGTCTGCTGCTTCTGAGATGAACAACAAGATATCATCTACATACCTTTTATAGAGTGCGCCCTGGTCAATTATACCTTTTAGGCTGGTTTTATCCAGGTGATACATGTATACATCTGCCAGGAGGGGTGCGATGCAATTTCCCATAGCTACACCGTTGATCTGGCGGTAGTACACAAATGGTTAATTCTCAAGCTATCAAAACAATAATAACCAGATCTCAGACATCCCTTTGCAATACTGCGAGAATGAACTTTACATGCAAACACGCATACACACAAACACAAACGCATACACACTCACCAACTAGCCAAAACAAGAAACAGCAGTAAAAACGAGTCAGATTTGTTACTACTAGCATAATCAATTGAAAACCCAAAATGTATAAATATGTATGATTGTATAAGAGATGATTAGTATTTACGAAATAAATGGCCTTTATCCACTTTATTTATTTATTTTTCCCTAATAATAAAAAATATATATATATATATATATTGGTAGTTAAAAATCAACATTGCGTTAGGTAGCAAATGCTTGTCATTTAGTAGACCGGTATTTTTCTTAATTACAATTCTTGAATTACTGTCCATAATCTGTTGCTGCTGATACTCGAACATACGAACCACACTAAGCACAAGTTTTAGTGATATACACACTGATGTTTATGGTTAGCCTTTAATTCACGAGGAAATTATTTTAAATATTTTAAAATCAATTAAGACTTGAAATTCAAACACGAGGCACTCCAGATCTGTCTTTATACAAAATATATCATGCTTATTAGAAGAGTTGCACTGAATTGAAGTCTAATGTTAAGATTTTTATTAATAGTCATTCGTTTTAATACAAACTCAACATTGCATCAGGTGGTAAAGGCAATTCATTCAGTGGATTATTTTGATCCTTATTACAACCTCTTCAAGTTCTGTGCAGAATTTGCCACGGACGAACCGGAACCTGAGCACATTTTCTGCAGTGTCTGCGACACTTTTTTTTGGTTACTCATGCCGCATACTATATGCAAATTTAAGACATATATCAATTTAAGTTGCACATTTATTCAGGTTCGTCCACAATAAGGATCGGAAAGTAACTGACAAGTTTCTTGTAAGAACAAAACCGGTCTACTGGATGGCATGAATTTGCTAACTAATAAAATCTTTAGTTAATGATGTAAATGCATATATGACCAAAATCATGCCAATAGACTTCAAAACAGTATATTTTCCCCAAGTTTCATGCTGTCTATTTTAAAATTAAAGCTGGATATTGTTTTGTTAGAATTCCATATATTCAGTGATTCCACATATGTTCCACTCGAAGGAACGCATAACCTAGTAGGACTGAGACGTAATTTTAAAAAAAATATAATAAAATGAATGTGTGTGTTCTTATAAACGAAACCACCTAATTAATGTCAGTTGCACTTGAAACACACTAAACATATTTTTGAGCATATTATGTTAAATGAAATATTTAGGAATAATATTTAGGTAAGGCAGGGAGATAATTAATATGACTACAGCATTCGGAAATTGCTTTTACGGTAAAAACACAAGAGCTAGTAAAATAATAACTTTCATTAATAAAATATTTTAAAATAGATGAGGCTCAGAAATGAAATTAGAGGATTGCCTAAAAAGTGGAAAATTATATTAATAGAGGGTAGTAAGTGTACCGCTAAGTGTAAAGGTTTATTTATATTTGTTATACTCTATAAGGAGACTAATTTAATAGATACACTAAAATGACAAGTTTATAAAGGCTGAATTTAAAGGCTTATCATAAAATTAGTTAAGATCTCGTTAAATATTCATGCTGCACTATCTCGATGTTGGTTATAATCCAATGTCCTAACGCTTTTACTTGATGGATTTTACGATTCTGTTTCGTGCAAACTTCGCTTCCTAAAATTGGATAAGGATGTACTCCAAGTTGCGTTCATTGACTTTTATACTGCTTTATCATTCTTTGGTTCTTCTGTTGATTTAATTTCGATGGAAAAACTAAAAATTGTCCGTCGATATTTTAATGCCAAATATTGATACTCGTCTAAAACCAGCTTAGTTAGTTGCAGTACCTGTCTCTGATCTGATTTATTGACATGCCTATATGTGCAAGTGGTTCTATGTTCCCCTTCATTTGCCGTAACTGGGCGCATGATTTGACCCACATAAATGAGGTGTCATTTCTCAGATGGAATTTCAAAAATTCCGGGAGAATTATATCCATCTTTACGTGCATCCAGCTTTGGAAAAATTTCTTTATTATACTCATTAAAGTTCTTCTATAATCTTCGGAGTTTAGGCATTAGCACTGAATATTTCTCGCAATTAACCTAATTCATTCTAACTATTTTTTATACCTGCTAGTCGCAAGCTTCTAATTGTCATTGATATTAAAATAGCGACTTTTATTTCATACAAAGGAGTTCAGTTGAAATAAAATAGAGTAGCTGCTTAAATATCCTCCAATTAAATGTCTCCTTTTTGTTCCATTTCTAATTAATTTGACATCAAGAAATGGCATTTCTCTACATGATCTCGTTTCAATCTTAAACCTGATTTCACTCACTTAAATGGATAATATTTAAAAAATTCTATCATATCATCTGCCACACAATTCCAAATAACTAACATGTGATCCATTAATCACATACACGTTTAGTGATTAATCGTACATCATGGTTGAAAACACTAGCCCCATTTTAGACTTATATTTGTCAGTATAAAATAAGCGTTGTCTAATTGGCGTTACTAAATTATCCATTTCTTAGTTTATACTGACAAATGTATTTCTATTATAGGACTGGCGTTTCCATGAAAATCATAAACCTTATTTAAATAGTAAATTTGGGTATTTTTGGTGACAGTTCTAGTCGGATTTTCTCCATGTAATTGACAAAGATATTTTCTATTGAATCTGACAATAATTGTTCAAAAGGAACACCTCTAATATATTTATAACGATTTTAAATGCACATTAAATAATTCTACGATTGTCTTATACTTTCAAAAATTATAATTTATCTTATGCTATCAATTATCTTCGGTTCCTTGTGGAGTGTAGCAATTAGTAATAACACTTGTCGCTAAATAGCAATTTTCCTTTAAACTCTTACTATAATCATACTTTTAATATGAAATCGTCTGATTCCTTGTCTGAACCCAAAATTTCGGAACTTATTTTTAATGGAGCTTATTATTTTACAGGCCCATGAGTATCTGTTAGTAAAGGAATTTTTGATCTATGTAATCATTTTTTTCTTCCAACTTGCTTAATTCGTGGTCACTATTAAATACTAAGTTGAACATGGTAGTTGTAAAATCATAAGGCTGACATGTGTAAAGAAGAATTAAAATTAAGAACTTCGGTTTAATTTATACGAACGTTCACTTTAGGTTAATTACATTTAACTGATTATTTTTCACTCTTCAACATACACACATGCATAGTGCACGCTTAGCCAATGAAACATGAAAATGTTTTATTCTACTATCGTACCTTTATATAAATAAGTGTACACATGCAGACGTGCACTTTCACATATATACGACATATACGAATTTGGTGAAAAGTCAGTTCCGGCTTAAATATATAGCAGTAAGTAAAACAGAAGCCGTTTAAACGAAATTTACCGTTTTGCTTAATTATAGTCAGTCGTGAAGATATGATCTTATCGATGAAGAAAAGGCTTCACAAACAGGATGTCGAACTATTCGGAGATAAAATGAAGACAGTTAATATTAAAACATCGTTTCGCCAAACAGGACCAGGTAATAAATCAATTTCATGTCGCGCAAAATATCGTCGTTTAAAGAATATTTAGACACTAAATACTTTGTCAATGCAGTGAACTTCGCAAATCGATATCACTAAATCAATAATCAATTGGTAACGGAATAGAAAATTATTTCTTTTGATGAAATGAAATTTTAAAAATTGTGCAACTCCTGAAGGTTTCCATTTTGTACTTCTGAATAATTTAAATTCTAAATGTTTATCTCTTAAATAAAAACGAACTTTATGCATAATGCGTAAGTTGATTCAAGATAAAAAGAACTTCAAATTCGAACTTATTATGGAGGAAAATAAATAAGATCCATTTTGATTTCATTTTTGCACGCAAATGATTTGAATTGAACAAAGGATTTTACTCAGTGTTCGCGTAATAGGGAGAAAAAAATTCATCTTTAGATATGACATAAATTTGTGTAATTTTGGCATAAATAGATAAGATGATCCGTATTGCAACTTATCGGATAGGAAATATTTATAAAATTTAACTGGAATTGATTAATCATTCTTTGAGCAAAGCTTTTCAGAATCAGAATCAAACAAGTAAACGAGATAATAACTGAAGCCATTCCTGTCAGAAAACGATATAGTATTATATTTGAATTAGACCTACTAACAACTGTGTTAACACAAGAATATGTAAAAAATAAGCTCAGTTCCGAAACCAAATATGTCAGGAATGAGTTCAAATACAAGCAGTGAGCTATATTTGGAAGCAGACAAATGAGAAGCGACGGCTTTGATGAGTCAATCTGATTAAAGCGAAAATATGTATGAAAATATATGCACTAGAAAGTTATTCAGTAAAATAAATAAAGGCCCTACTGACAAATAACAAGAAGTTAAATAATTGAACAATAATATGATTGTCTTGGACGAAATTGATGAAGAAAATGACAATACATTTGCGGCCATAGTGAACTGCTTAGTGACTGTGCATAAACCAAGTAATATGTTGAAAAATATTTTAATTTTCAACCAACTCCTACATATCAACTGTCTAAGCTACTGCCACAAAATAAGGAAATAGTCGTACTTCAAGACTATGCATTGATGAATTCATATAATTTGAGTGAGATTTTTTACCAATTTGAACTCAATGAAAACGAAAGTTCGGCGAGCTTAGATGATATGTCATTGTATATCACCATGCCAGTACCAAAAGCACTGGAATATTTTCTGTCTTTCTTTGTCGATATCCCTGTAGAACTGAAAAGAATTAAAATGACGATAAATTATGAAATTGGTGAACAGATGCGTGGTTTTTACTTATTTTATAATTAGGAATAAATTTAAATATGCATCACATGGAGAAAAATCTTTTAGATATAACATCAATAATCATATAGTTACATGTACAGTTCTTAGGTGTAATATTAGTATTAAAAAGGCTTCATGTCATAAATTACCATTTCTGGATTTCAAATTGTTTAGAAATGTTACAAAATTAGAAAGAAATTTCTATTAGATCAATACTTCCTCATGTATCCTTTTTAATTTCGAATAAAATCCTCGCGTTAGAAAGGAATCTGAATTTTTAAATCAATGACAATTATAAGCCTGACACTAACAGATATGGAACAAAGAGTGATTGAATTATGCAAACTGCAAGAAACATTCATTGCTAATGGGTACCGTGTGAAGTTTGAAGCAACCAGGATCAGAATAACAAATAATTTTAATTATAATTAGAAGTCCGTGAAATCAGATACAACAAAAGAGGATAGGAATATCATGGTAGTACATGGCACCAAATTAAGTAGCATTGAAATAAAATTTACAACCATTTTAAAACAAGCCTTTACACTTTGCACTAAACTTCTTAATCAAAATGCTAAAATTGAACCATGAGTCAAAGTAGGAGTGTCACCTAACGTAGGTAAGTTAAACCATGCTTCTTATCAGGGTAGTAAGAGAAGAAATTTGAATTACATGCATATAGGGACGTGTCAATAGAGAGGATCTAGCAAGTCACAAAGAATAGACAAAACCTGCAATTAGTTTGGATGGCTGTAGACACGTATTAATATTTGGACGCAACAGATCGACAAGATGTATTAGTGTACCCTTTGAAATCAATTCCGAGATAGCATAATAAATGAAACAGCTGGAGAATAGTCAGTGTACACGTATTTAAACACAACATTAACTAATGGTAGAAAACTAAGTTTGAGCGAATAAGAGAAGGAAATGTAATCAGGTAAAAAAATTCAGACCGTTGGATCACGATTAACTTAGAGATAGCGGAGAATGAAATACTGAGGTCCATTTAACAAATTTTATGGTTTGAAAATCTATATTATGTCTTTATAAATTGTTATCTTCCAGTATTTACTAATTTGGGTTCCTTGTGTAGCGTACCATTTATAAATAAAGCTTTATATAAAACAGATTATTTACTTTTCTATATTACCAATATCTTTATTTAAGCAGACAATTTTCCAATTTCTACTTTTACCCTCATTTATTACAAAAAAATTATCTTAAAGAATCTTATTATTTTATAACTCTTGAGAATTTACTATAAAAGGAATTTCCGACAGCTGTATTCACATTACCGTGCTTTATTTCTTACTTGAATTTGACTCATAAATGCATCAATTAATATAAAAAGTGCTTAAAATAAGACGTTTGTACAAATAAAAATTGAAATTAACCACGTTCGCAATGAGATCGAAACCGGCCTACTGGATGAATTAACTTTTCAACAATATGCAATGCTTAATTTATATTGCCAAATGTATGTAAATAAATGGTCAGGTGTTTATATCAAGATCACAACATTGATTACATTGTAATTGTTATCACCGCCCGTACAACCAATGCTCGTTTAATAATTTGATTATTGACATTTATATTAATGCAGGCATACTGTTAACTCTTTTTAACCGATTACTTATCATGGTATATGCTTATTTAATGAAACGTGAGCGGTTACTATTGCATCATTGAACTTCCATTGGAAAGAGCGGACCTGCGCAAAGGCATACTTTTATCTGGTTGAATGGAAATTATGGTTAGGTGTAAGTATAAATGGAGCTATTTTGACAAAATTTACTACTTATTTATAATTGTCAAATTATTGGTAAGATAAGCTTACCATTGCAAACAGGCTTTTGAAACATGAAACTGAAATATTCTAGTAAAAATGAATACAGCGAATAAAAAAGAGTCAGGTGAATTAGACCTAGACCAGTTTTTGTAGCTAGTGCGTGTTGGGTCTATGCTAGTTGCTTATTTTAAATTAAAAAAATCATATTTTGCCTAAAAATTAATGTCGGTTGCATCTAAAGTATGAATTGAACAACTCCAATGTTAAAATATTTATTTTTATGTGATAATTGGCGCACACTTTTATCACAAATAATTGGTATTAAATGATCTAAAACTGAAAATTTCATATATTTTATAGTTTCTTCATTATTCTCGATTTGTTTTTTTTCCGAAATAGAATAATCTTTAGAAATCTCGATTTTGCAATACATCAGATACACACTCAATACTTTCCCAAAAATCTACTTCATCTTCTTTAAATTTTTTGATTCTGGTCTACGCCAACTTTATTAGTTATTTTAGAATAAATTGCAGTTAAGACTGGTGTAAACTACGCACCAAATTTCACGGGAAATTTAATTGCTTAATTGGTTAATTTTAACCTACTTTTCTAAAATAAAATTCTGTGTGCTCTGTGCTTTAAAGTTACCTTTGAGGTCCTACTAGAATGCGATCTGTAATAAAATACATAACGACCTTCTCTTGTGCACAGATAAAAGGTAAATTTTATCAAACACAGAAGACATTACTTTTTCATTTTTTCTTCAGTTATCTACCCATGAACACACACAGAAAAAAAGAGAGAGTTTGTGTGTGTGGCGAAACAAAGAGAAAATTTAATCGAAAAGTGAGAGCGTGTAATAACAGTGCGATCAATCATTTACATTCATCACTTCGACATATGCCTTAAAGCCCAAACATCCTGTTTCTACTTGTGCAAATTGAATTGCGGTTTATTATCCACAAAACTTCATATGCTGATAAATCATTTTCGCTGTTCCATTGAATAATTAATTGCAGGACCACGTCTGTATAACATAATTACGAGTTTAAAATGTTATGTTGCGTAATTGCAGACTTGCAAACAACCGCTTATGTTGCAATGCTACTTTATTCTTACATTTAACCATTTTGTTCATTGGCCTACGTAAGTTGATAAACAAATTACGCATGTGTAATGTTAAATTATTTTTGGATAAACATTAACAACCGTTTCTATTTAAATTTTACAAAGACAAATGTAGTGATTTAAATTACACGTGTAGTTTAGATGTAGAAAGGGAAACAATAATTCATGATTTGTTGTTTGTCTATTAATTAAAAAATAAGAAAGTGGACGTAATTTGAAATATTTAAACACATAAAGAACAAAGAAATCTAGGTAAGTTATACGAAGCCCAAGATTTATTAAATGACCGTTGTGTTTATTTTTAATCATTTACTAACATATCTCATTGTCTAGTAAATCCTGCCCATCCAGTTATTAGCAGTTTTGTTGCCATTAAGGTGTACTGACGAGTCAAATTTGATACCCGTTGCCTGCTTTGTTTGCTTAGTTAACTTGACATTTGGTTATTTCATTCTATGCTACAATAATACTGTAGATAAAATAAGTGATATTCGCTAATTAATATATTTTTGACGATTATCATGTAGGACATTTTTCTATAACCTAACGAACACAGAATGTGATTATGTAAGCCTGTATTAGAGCATTTCTGTAATTGATTAGAAAACTTATGCGTTTGAAACGAAATTAGTGAAGTGCGGAAACACGAACAGGCGTAAAGGTTAAATTACATGGTTGCAATTTTATTAAATATTTACTTGGAAATATTTAAACGTGTATATATATATATTGATATATATATATATATATATATATATATGGATAAAAACAACGTATTTCATGGAACAACATTTATTACTAAACCTTATTTCCATGGAGTACGTTGTTTTGTTCTCATATTTTAAAAAAAACCTGAAACGTGTAAAGATAGGTATATATATATATATATATATATATATATATAATTTATATATGGATGATCACAATTGTATGCATTTGACCAGTCATTTGTTCTAAATCAAAACAAATATTGCACTTCTTAATTAAACTGGGTGTATATCTGCATGTATATATGTTTGTGTATGTTTTTTCTTGCATGAATATAAGCGTATAGATGAATAATTATTTTAGACGCGTAGTTAGCTATATCCGAACTGTTTGTCAGTTATTTATAAACATAAGTAAATATGTCTCGACTTCATGTAGCACTTTTGTCTCAATTGGTGATTTTAAAAGTGAAAACATGATGATGAATCGAGAACAGGCACTTGAATTCTTCCTGCGTTTATGGGCAATAATTGAAATTCTAACATTTGCTGTGGAAGTACTCTTTGCGTTGAGAGGGAAGGCACCTGTTAGAAACCATTCATTAAGGGGATGTTCACGTTGTATATCTTGAAATGAAGAAGCTATCAATAATGCAGAGCTACAAATAAAGAATACTTGCTCATGCCTGTCAAACGTGGAGAAACTGCATTTATCAATGTTGATTTGGCTTATATTAGAAAACAATGTAAGAAATATAATAAAATTTATCTCATGTTCAGACTTTAAAAGGTACAATGGTGAAAAGAGAGTTGTGATAAATTCTATGAGCACCCTTCGTGATGCGCAAACAATATCTATTTTCTCATATAGAAATTTAATATTATAAGCTCAGATATTTCTGCAAACGCGTTTGTCTGCAAGCCAAAATGTAAAAATTATAGTAATTGGCTAATTTTAAACTAATTTATATTCCTTATCGAAACAGCGGTAAGACTACAACTAAAAGTGTTAAAAAAAGATTTGACTATTTGAAATAAATGGAACACTGACAAATTTCGTTTCCATACCTGAAGGTTTGTTTTCTTAGGATAAATTTGACTATTACGCATGGAGGATATGTCAAGTAATGCAATTGATTAATTCCATACAACATATACTGGTGAATTTTACTGAATTATGAATAAAATGCAATTTCATTCCATCATATTCGCGTCGTTTATTCAATGTTTTATTTTATGAATGTAAGACACTTAATATAATAGTTTATACATTGACTCTATGATGATTCCATACATATAAACTTTCCTACCTTTAACAATTTTGAAACAAAGCATACACCGTCATTCATAGAACATATTACAAAGCCTATACGTTGACGTTTATTTTGTGTTCAACAATGTAACGTGTACCGGTTATTCATGTGTATCTTTTTCGTTTGAATGTGTTCAATATGACAAGAGGAAATGTTACGCAGACCTGGTTGCATTTTGTTTTGAATTATGAACTGATTTTGAAATTAAAGATTATCAGAACAGGTCATTTAGCAAGATTAGTTAGTGAATTCATTTTATAAAAAGCAAGACTTTGCTAATAAAACTAGTTAAAGATCATAATGCGGCGATATAAGTTATTATAATTGATAACACGAGGAAAATTATTGTAACGCACTTTCGTCCATTAATATTTATTCGCAAGGTTAATGATACAAATATTTCTGACCAACCGAAGTATATGTGGACAATGAAAAGTAATAAGCAAGTAGAGAAAGTTCGGTTATGTTTAAAAAAATATATAAGCTAAATTATTTATAACTTAATTATTTATTATTGGAATGCTTGTATTTTGTAAATTTGGAGACGACGAATGATTTCTTTCCGCGTAAGTATTATGTGGATATATTATGAAGAAAATTCGTCATTGGGTTTTAAATTTTGTAAAATAAACCAACTACCTTAAGTTATAAAGTAAATTCAATATTTTTCATATAGCTCCCACAATCTTATTGAAAATATTAATTAAAATTTTAAAAAAATATATGTTTATAACATATTGTGCGCAAATTACCCGATGAAACTTAAAAATGAAGTAAGTTTGCAGAAAGACCCATGTTAGGTGAAGCAGATGGCTTGGTGTCCACAAAAAACTGTGACAGGACGGTATCACCGAATCCCACTGATCGGCTATATTAAAGCCATCTTGTGTCATCACACCTAGTCCAAAACCTAAATAATTTTAATCATGCAACAATAATGGTAATAATAATAATACATTTATAAAAAATAATTTATTTGAGATTTGTCAATTTTTTCATCTGTTCATTGTTGCACGAATATTAACACAGAATTTTTTTCATATATTCAGTGTTTATTAAGTAGAGTAATTAATATGCAAAATAACGCTAAAATAAAAAAAATCGCATGACTCATTTTCAGAAAATGTATGAAATCATTAAAATACAATCGTTTTATATGGGTTAAGAACACATAGAATAACAAGACTAAATATAAATGCATATTTCAGCCGTACATACCTGGCATTATTTAATCAAATGTCTGTATCATAGGAGTGAAAATAGACTCTACAGCCAGCTACATGTTCATTCTTTATTAAAATACTGGAAATGTTTCAAATTAATTTTTTTTAAAGTAATACAATTTGCCCGAGGTTAATAACCGGAAAAAATGTTAACGCTTACTTACCGACCGCTCCAAGTCTCATGTACAAGTTCATACCCTCTAGGTCCCAAGTGATACCAGTCATATAGCGCTTTTTGTCATAGCAGTCATCATGTACCACTTGATGTATCTTTTTCTTGTGAATGTGCTTCGCTAACCCAGGACGTTCGCAATTACGTCTATACCTAGGCGTGTAGCCGCCTTTCAATTTTGTATTTCCCTTTGCATTCACAAAAGTATCAGTAATATATGAAGAAAAATATTAACAATAATCTATAATTTGGCGATAAGTTGTCTATGTTGTAAATAATGTATTTGATATATTTTATAAAATGATTTCTTGCAACTGAACACACGTAACATTTATAACATTTGAATCATCAGTAAGTTTCTATACTTGTAATATTTTCTATTTCATTTAAAGCCACATTGTGATTGTTTGAATTTACAATTGAAAAACATTGGATTTTATGTACGTACATCATAGAGTTTCCACCCTCCAACCTTCCTGACATACCTTACCGCCTGATGATAATCTAGTAAGAATGTAACGCATGTATCACATCGATTTTGTGTTCCGTTTATTCTTAATTTGGCGTTACTCCTTGTTCTTTATATATATATATATATATATATATATATATATATATATATATATATATATATATATATTACTAGGTATCCTGGATGCGGTAATCAAGTAAATACGCTAGTGTAGTGTGTCTTTAGTCGAAGTAACATGATAAATGATAGGTGTGCAACTTAATGAGTGAATAAAATCTAAATCGTGTACACATAAACTCTAAACAAGTTGAAAGCAGAATCATCAACGAAATGTTTTAGCTAAATGTTTTAATATGACCGCTAGAAAATCGGAGATAAAATATTTAAAAATTGATTTTGTAGAATGTTAAGCCAAAGTTTATGTGTCAGATATAAATTTTAAATTAATATCATAGACAAACAAATTTATAAATTCTTATGAATAAGTGTATTAAATAGTTATATTGAATTGCGGATATAGAATTCTATAATTAGCAAGCTTAACTCATTTCGTGAGATTATAAAATTTAACCAATACTCACAAACGAAAATTGGAATTAATTTCAAATTGAACGAACGATTTGTTAAATACATTGACGATTTCAATCTATGAAATTAATTTAACGTATGAAATAATTTCATATACGTGTGTGTGTGCGCGTGAGAGAAAGAGAAGTAGGGTGTATGCCTGTGTGATTGAATTAGGACAAAAAAATTAAAACGCTGAGAAATGATTATTTGATAGATAAAGTAGCCAAATGAGAGCCATCAATCAAAAAGTTTATTCAAATAAGATATTTGAATAGAATAAATTTTATGGATGCGAATAAAGCCACGAACAGTTATGTTCGTGGTTGGAGTAAAATTATTCCTACAATGCTCCAATACTACAACTACAGCCGAGTGCTTCCATTCTGATTATACACACACAAATTCTGTATATACATTAGGGCGTTTCTTTGTTTGATAGTTTTCTCCTTTTGCGCGGATGTTGGCAATTATTAAACGTTACGTGGCAAAAAGTGAAGCTAAATGTGGTGCTATATGTTGTGTGAATGTTAAGAAGAATGCATTTTGTCGGCAATTTAAATTAAGATAAATTCTAACATAACTGGCCCCATCACGGAATGCTTCATTCACGAGCTAAATAAATGAAGCACACTTTAAAAGATTTACAATAACAATTTGGAAGATGTTGTGAACCGAAACTGAAATTACGATCAATGTGACTGAGAGTACAAAAAGTCAGATCCACAGTTCAGTTTTTAAATGAAAACAGACATGAATAAAATTTATATATTTTTCAATAAAAACACAAAATTGCATAATAAAAGTAATATGATATAAACCCAAGACTGTTATAGTTCGCATAAATACTGCGGCCGATAAACACACCATAATTTATCTTATTTGCTGCAGCAAAAACTCGCACAATTCATTCTAAATTAAGTCAAATGCAAACTTCATTTTCTAAGTCACTATTTTCTTCAGATAGATACATTTTTGCCCTTAATTGTCAATTCGTCTTCTCCTATGTGTAATTGTACGGTAGCTACGATTTCACTTAGAGAAGGTATATTGAAGTGGAGAAAATTACCAAGAGAAAATAAGATGTAAACATATGGCAACGTTGCTCGTATGCATTAAAAATGTTAATAGATAGAAAATAAAATTTAATTATTTTTCAACTTTTGTTTATATATTATATACTATTGTAATAGCTGGATATCGTACGGCCAGATTATGAACGTCAGAGAGTTAAATAATCCACCGCTAAACGAAGTCACACACTGTCTGCGATTTTCGTTGAATTGAACATGCCGTCCTATGCGAAATTTTAGGATTTACAAGCAAATTACATAGAATCATATCTTGACACCGCAAAATTCCAACTTTACTCTACAATTGCCCAATAAGGACAAAACTAATCCTGTATAATAAACATTTTATGTCTACTTCAAAATTAACTCCATGGTGACGACCTGTATATAATCAAATCCTGACATTTTAGTTATATTGAATATATAAATATAACTATATATATATATATATATATATATATATATATATATACATATATATATATATATATATATACTTATATGGCGAAATGAGCTGCATCAGTAAAGATTCCATCGTGCTCTTTTGGCGGTCATGGATGTACCAGGAAATACTTTCCTGTTTTGTAGCTGAGGTACTTTAACTTCCATCAAATAGTTTTATAGGAGCTTAAACGGTGTTAACAAATTTCACGCTATGACCGATGGTCAGAGGTCTATAAAATGGCTATTAAATTATAAATATTTTACTTCGATGTAAAGTGACACAAAAAAATTTAAAAAATTCTATCCATATATATTTTGGTTTACTGTTTTCGCCAAATTTAAATGAGTCTTGACATGTATTTATAACTGTGGCCAGAAGTGTGTACATAAAACATTTATTATAATGTGACGGTTATATCTGTCGAGGTTCTGCTTACATTAATAACTTTAATAATTAAAAGCATCTTACTAATAAAGTCTTATGTATATATTATGACTAAAAAAGCAACCGAGTTATGCTGCAAGTGTCAGCTATTTCATAATTATAGAAGACATTTTCCCATTTAGATTTTGTTTGTAAATAAGCATTTGATTTTGGAAAAATTCTGCTTTAAATATTAATTTCATTTAACCTAATTATGACACAATCATCGTTCTATTAACTTGAAAAAAGTTACTTCAACAATATTAAATGATTTCAAATTTTTTCAACGTTATTTTGCGTAGATCGTTGCAAAGGGAGCAATGATATTCTTTAACAATGATCAAGGTTGCGAACTTGATATAAACACCTGAAACATTAAGTACATACATGTGTTAGTATAAAACTATAATTGTATAGTACAGAAAATGCAATTCATCCAGTAGACCGGTTTCGACCTTTTTGGGAACTCATCGCCTACTGTCCACAGTTTGCTGCGGCCAGGGCTCGAACCTGGGCACGTGTGCTTCGGAATTCGCACACAATTTTCAGTCATATAATAACTAATGTAATTTCATTTCTTTTAGGTGGAGCTTATAAGGCAGAATTCGCCGCGGACTGGGCTCGAAACTGGAAACGTCCGCTTCGGAAACTGTATCTCTTGTCTTTTTATTTTTTATCCTTCTTTCATTGAATTTAAAATAATAACTAACATCAGTTGATTTAAACAGATAAGGTAATATAATTCAAGCCGTTATGCGAAAGTCACCATTTCACAGTTACCTAGTCTATGTTGTGACTAATATTGTAATTTTCCAAGTTACTTTATTTTATGGAAATTTTTTTTGTTTACCTTTGTCTCTATCTGAAATAATCTCTCAAAGGGATTGATCGGGAGTCATCCTAAATTATTCGCAACACAGACTAGGTATCAAAAGTAAAAGAAGTATGTATTTAGGAATTTGTAATTTTTTGGTTCGGTCCAATAAGATACGATTAATTATTTCTTAAAAAATATTAGATGTCACAACAGGAGAATCTTGCACATTTCCATGATATAAAAAAATTTTTTAGCAACAGATATAAAAACTTGTTTAATTTTTAAGAAAGATGCATCTTTCAATAGGTCAAAATTGAAAAGTTTTGTACACGCACACATTATTGCACGATTCATTAAAGCAAAATTTTCGGTTTAATATAAGCACCAATCCCAAAACTTAAACCATCTGAGTAAAATTACAAAGCCACCGATGACAGTCAACGAAAATTAGATCTGACCTCATTTTCAGTGGTTAGTACGAATGATATGGACGCCTTTGGAGTGAGAGGATAATTCAACGTCCAGCCACCACGAAAAATGTATTCAAGGCGATATATGATGTGATAGATTTCTTTTCTCTTATGAATGCAACACGTTGCCGCTTTCGCAATATGCATTCTAGTTAAACAGTTAATCAATCATTGTTTTCCCGGATCGCAATTGAAATTTTAAAAGCTTGAGATAAGCACCAATCCTGTTAAATATTTCCACTAGCAAAATATTGCAGAACTTCCGACAGTCACACGTTCTAACGCATTTAGCCCATCCTCCATCATCATCATCAAAACAAAACGGATAATTGACTAACGAGGATCAATACTTTATTGATATATTAATAAAATACTATTTTACTTTGATATTTGTGTATACCTCAGCTCGAAATAAGTAAATTTTAAAAATTGTGTAATTAGGAATGTTGAATATATCCGTTTAGGATAACCAAGCGTATGCTTGCAATGTCAATTAGATTGCAGTTACCTTATTTGTTAAATTATTTACGAAATAACATAGCATTCATTAAATTACGTTTCAATACGTTTATTGATTTTTTACACCGGCAAAAATCAAGTAAGACTTGTCATTTTACCTGCTTTTCTACGCACACTTTGATTGTCCAGTAATTGGAAGGAATGACTGGTCAAGCATTACCTTAAAAACGCCAAGGGAATTCACAAACATATACTAAAATTTTGGCATTAATGTTAGCCGCTGCAAATATTTATATTTTAAGCTATGCTAGCTTTATGGTTGTACATTTTGACTTCAACAATGCTAGAAAAAGTTATTGCTTGATGCAATTTCGTCAGATTCATAATTATAAGGGCCTTACTCAGAACAAATTTTTGTTCATCTTATTAAAACGAATTTTTAACGTCAATTTAAGGTTAATTTTATCCATAAAAACATATTCGGCTAAATTTAATCTCTGTATATTACAATCGAAAATAAAATAGGTTTAAATACAATTATATGTAAAATCATTTACAATAATTTAAAAACATCTACTAGTGTTATTTAGAAAAATTGAGGATTCATTAATCTTATTATATCTTTCGCCCGCATTCGATGCGTTCACAATCGCATATCATAAGGGACTAATTCCCTGTATCAAAGTTTTCTTGGTACAAATCATGTATAGAATGAATTCTTTGTATTTTTATCAGGTTGCGACAATTCGAATGAATCTATTGATTGTAATAGGTTAGCTATCATGCCGATTACTTAGCTAAATATGACCTATTGACGATACATAAGGTCACCGATTCTACTCATGCCATCCTACAAATCCGTATATTATCTGAAAAATTTTAGGCAATGTATCACTTCTAGGTGAAAACTATTTTTATTTAATGACCACGCCGTATCTGGTAGGCCTAACGTCATAAAGCAACATTTCGTTCTTTACATAGAATAACAAAAGAAAAAGTCGTCTTAGATAATCGTACATCCTATTTAAGTAACAGTTAGTGACAAACGATCTTCATATTTGAAATATTAATTAAAAAATTGCAGATAAAATAATGAAGCGGAACATTCTTTCTTAAATATATGTGATTTCTTTGTTTTGATATTCAGATAAAAATATTTAATATTGAAAACAGTGCAAAAACAGCACACAAGTATAGGAAATGTCAATAATGTTTCCAAAAATTAAACAAAGATATTGAAATTTTGGTCTATACATTTACAGAAACCCAAAACATTATAATAATATATTCGGAGCTTGATCAAATTTATATTATCCTCCCATTATTTCATAATTCTTTTGCAATTGATTATTTAACAAAAGCCATTTAGCCTTTCTTTATACTTAAAGATGATGAAAGTGTGTACTTGAATCAGAATCATTCATCTTGTTGTTTTAATTTTACTTAAACTGATTTTGTGGGCAGATGAATAATTAAAATCAGTTTTCCTCAGCATATTGTGCTATAAAATATTTACATTTACGTATACAATTATTATTGGCTTTCTAAAATTGAAAAGGGACAGTTTATGTAGTGACCAGTCTATAAGACATGTTGAATATGGTATACTCTGTATTCTTTTAGTGCTTTGCAACAATACATGTGCATTCATATATAATTTATAAGGGGAAAAAATATATAATCGAGACTATTTATTAAATATTACGTGTCTATAAAAAATTAGCTTCAAAATATGACCAGAAGTATACGTAAAATTCAGATTAATACAAATGTATAATTTAAACGAACATTGGTTGTGGGGGCGATGATAACAATTATTATTATCAAGGTTGCGATCTTGATATAAGCACCTAACCCATTAATTACTTACATATGTCAGTATAAACTAAGAATTGTATAGTGTAGAAAAGGCAATACATACAGTAGACCGGTTTCGTCCTGATTGGGAACTCGTCATATACTGGCCAGAAATTGCCGCGGACACGACTCAAACATGGGCACTTCTGCTTCGGAATCTGGTGCCCTAACCACTGAGCTTTTTCTGTACAATACAATTCTTACTTTATACTGGCATATGTAAGTAATTAATGGGTCAGGTACTTATATCAAGAACATGTACAGGAAGATATTTCATCAGACAAATAAAAGTGACATAAGTCGATAAATTTAAACCACCTTGGCTGATTGAAACGAATTTTATTTAAAAAGAAATTATTCGTTGATTTTCTAGAATATTCTTTGCTTAAATACTCGAGTATATATATATATATATATATATATATATATATATATATATATATACTTTTGAATTGTTTGTCATTTCTTTTTTGGTAATCTGTACTTGACTGGCCTGACTTTCCTCAGCAAGCTGCATTTGTTTCTTTTCTTTAATTTACGTCTATAATGACTCCATTTTCACATTCTACACCTGCTCTCACTTTGTCTTTTGAATCGTACATATTGGGGAAGTTCTGGAACAGGTAATTTAATAATTTTGTTTTTCACGTCTTATTTCTATGCAGGTTATTTGATCGGTTGTTTTGCTACGTAAGAAGTACACATTCCGTTTGCCTAACGCTTAAGTTATCAAATTAATAAATAATTAAGATCAGCATGGAGGCCATTCTTAAGTTTTGAGACACGAGAAAATAAGCTCAAGATACAGTAAGCATGAATTTAATAGATGTGAACGAGAATTCTAGCTTATCAGATTCAAATGGGCAAATTAAGACTGAGAGCAACTTGGCATCTATGGGGTTCTCATTTACTAATATGTATGGAGCCTCTAAAATCGCAACCTTGATTATAATGAATGCAGAATTTCATGTTCGCAGTGGTTTGCTCCGACAAATAGTTCAAAACCTGGGAAATGTAATAAATAAAATTAATCTAGGTCCTCGTATAGGTATGTTCTGGGGTCCAAGCGTTCAGAAAGTTCTTTATTCATTCTTAAATGAGATTTAGCCTATTTATTTAAATATAATGCTTGTACAATTTTCAGGCAAGGTAGAAATTAAATAGAGAAGGCTGGATTTGAAGTGGTTTTGCTAGTCTTCATTTTGGCTTGACTTTATTAAAGCATTAATAAAGTCAAGCCAATATGAAAACTAGTAAAACCACTTCAAAGCCAGCTTCCTCTATTTAATTTCTAACGTGCCTGAAAATTGTACAAGCATTATATCTGCGGAATTGCTTTGATCAAAAGTCAAATATATCTTGACAAAACATATGATGAGTTTTCGCCGAAGTGCTGCCTACTCTGAAGTGTTGCCAGTTATACAATTATGAATTTTGTCCATGCTGATTTTCCCACAATCATGTGGTATTATTTGAACCAATTTGTTGCTATGGTCACAATATCTAATACATGAATATATGTTTAATTATTAATTTAATTTAATAAAAAATTAATGCAGTAATTTTTTATCCTACATAAAATTCCCTGTCGTCTCGTAATTTACCTTATAACTTATTAGTATAATATGTGTGCAAACTTGACTATTTTATCTAATTAAGAGTATAGCTTTTAATGATTTTCTTGTTACTTATGTGTATTCGCATACATTCATATAAGTAATAGCAATTGGATTATCAGCTGTCAAAGGTTTTTAACATGATTGAAATGATTATATGATTAAAACGTGTCTTGCAACAACATAGCATTAAAATATACAGTGGAAGGATGATTCTACATCAATTTATATCATTTAGGAATACTATAAAAATTTAACGCGTTTGATACGATATGCCTTTGGGTATTTCCAATTACACAGCCACAAAACCTGTAATTTGCAAGGCTGGTTAGGCTTTGATAACTAAGTAGAGCCTCAACAACAATGTTCGTACTTAGAATCAGTGCTAGTTACTTTCAGCAGTTTACTGGTAATCATAAATCCATCTGTATGATTATTATGATTACGAATTTTTGAGTATGGACGTTGTGAAGCAAATTGAATGTCGTGTCTTTGAGCATGGCTGCAAATGTGCCCAGAACGAATCGTCCGATTTTTGAAACGCTTGGATATAATTGGGATAATCGACCGAGGAAGAAAAAAAGTACAACAAAATAATGATGCTTTTATATTTACTTATCAGTGGTGTCCAGCCAATCAGATTTTAGTTAGATTTATTACCAATCAAATAACATTGTCTAACAAAATTTTAATAAACAGGGTTTACACATCTTCCGATCGTAAAATTGCTTTTGCGCATAGATAAAAATAAATACGCACAACGAAGATCTTACGTTCAACTGTTTCATGTTTTGCCTATCAACATGCAATTCCCTGTTAGCTCATGCTTTCAACAATCCTCTTTGAATGCTCAACTAATTTATAAGAACTTACATAGAAAAGCCAAGAGAAACATATTAATATATAGGAAGTTTATAAATATCTGTTTTCTGAACAAGATACTTAGCTGTGGAAAAAATATTATTTTTAATTCGTTAACTAAAAATTCATATAATCCTCTATTAGTATTACAACAAAATTAGACTCAAATATGTATCTGCATTACGAAACAAAAGACTAATTGATTTTGAAATAAGAAACGATAGTAGAAACCTTTACGGGGAGGATTGATGCGTAAAATACAATATTGACACATTTTTTAATACAATAATTGTTGACCTTAAGTTTGTATCATATTCTCATCTGCGCGATAAATTGCGTTATTCTAGTCAATGATATAAATTGATTAATTTTCGAACTTGCGATGTAACCAATGCTGAATTCGTGTAACAAATTTTTACTTTAAATATATTTTGTTAAATACAAGAATGTAATGAATTCATATATAATTAGCAAATATCATACTAGGCTAATTTATTCTGTCTTCAGTAAAAGCTATTTTTATAGTACCTATTGTTAAATTATGACAAATTCATGATTCAGCAAATATAGTCTAAAATAAAACAACGTAACTTTTTCGAGTATATTGTCTTTTTACGTATAGATTTTAGAAATAATTAAACTATATATGGTTTATAGTGCACATTTGTTTCTTCCGATTAGAGTGAACTGTAATTCAGTTGTATATTTATAAAAATCCTTCTTTCTATTTCCATATTTAAATAAAGTCCTGCTTACTAAAATCAGGCTAATAAAATTTATTTAATCCAAAACACTAAATGCATTCTCTGCCTAATAATTCAGTTTTAATTTTGAAAAATAATTTTCGTAACCGCTCCATATCATTTAGAATTATTTTAAATATTAAACGCTTTTGATACGATTTGGCTTTGAGTATTTCATCATGACAATGTTAATCATATCAGGCACATAACCAAAATCGATTTTGAATAATTTTAGAATTACTTTGTATTTATTGAGTATTTGTGAGTATTATTTTGCGGTAGTAAGAATTAGAATATGTGTACACAATATCAATCTATCTAGTTGACATGTGAGAAAAAAATATTTTCAAAAAGCTTACAATTTTGACAGCATGAATAATAAACAGAATAATATATTTTATCAAAAAAATTCTATACATTGAAAATATTTTAGAAATAGAATTCATCTATTAACTTCCTGTCAAATTTATGAATTTATATAATCGATTTTTGCGCTGCATAATTTATTTTGCATGAACTGTCTTCATTTAGTTGCTAATTAACTGTTAGCTGATAATTTACAAATGATTATCACGTATTCCAACAATATTTCACGGTAATAATATAGGAAAATCAGTGTTTACTTTTTACATGACTGACTTTCTCTACATCAAAAATTATTTGCATCAATTTAAAAGAAATGCATGAAGTTTGAAAATGACTATTTTTATTATCTATCATTTTTAAAAATCTAGATTTAATACAGATAATATTTCGGAAAATCATTTTTACGCAACTAAATTTTATTTTGTGAAATTTTGTTTTAAAACATCATTCTAATGTACGTTGATTCAAACAGGCAATTTATACCATACCAAACAAAATATTGTAGTAAGAGCATTGTTTATTTATTATTTGAAAACAACTATCTGAGAAAAATTAGTAAATTTACAAAGCCAAAATTAAGGCAAACAAGCGTGAAAGAACTCTCTCTCATTCGAATGTAAATTAAGATGTACTGATGTTTATTACAAAATCACAAACTTTATATATATATATATATAAAATACATGTGCTAAGATGTCGCCTACACATGATTCACGCAAATAAGTAATAGTATGTTGCAATGAAAAATATTTTATGGGTAATAATTTTTTTATAAGCAGAACCAATAACGGTTAATTATGTCGCACTCAATTCCGAGGATTATTTTATTCTTTTTACAAATATCACACCGCAATATACGTAAACGTTATAGCAAATAAGTTGTGTGACTGGCATTTTTAGGTTTGGTGCGCGCAATGAACATGCTTGGATTGTCTCTTTCACAATTTTTACGAAATCACACATTTATTCAGCGAAGTACATTGTAGCCAATCAACGCTTCTTTGCGTATTGTACACAATTTGCGAATTGATTAGCTCCAGTCAGCTTGTCGTTGTGCTGAGCTATTTTCGAGTGTGTTATTAAAAACATCGTTATATATTAACTTATAGACGTGTTTGTGAGAGTTTACATTACTTAAATGCATATATTGCGATAATTTTTTTTTCTACATACCTAGACTATAATTTAAATTTTCACGATGGCACTGCATTTCCCATATAAAATTGGGTAAAACTATGTTATTTTGAAATTATTACTGTGTACCCAGATTAAGAAAACATAACAGTTTAACCAAACTCATTTGTAGAATAATGCCAAAGCATTCTTCTGTTATAAAACAATTTGTCGTCCGTAAATTACTGTTTGATTCCTGTCAATTTGGTAAACAGGTAAGATTGGAAAACTTTAGTACGTGACTTCTTAGTCTGCAATTACAATTGCCACAATTTTCTGCGAAACGTCACAGTTATTTGGCTTGCTAAATTATTATGCGTGTATTTTATGCTTCAATAACAGCAAAAAGAAACGTTGCTTCCTTAACGTAAAATTTTATTTATTCCAAATCATTTTTCCATATAAAGATAAACTATTAGTTTAATTTCTGGTATAAGTGAAATCCCTAGTTTAAGTTACATTTTGTGGCTTTTCATAAATAATAATTTTATTTAAATCGGTTCTATAAAAATTGATGTTGACTTAAAGGAAATAATATATTTACATGAAAAGTAGGCGCATGGAATTCGTTTAGCTGAAAGAATTTAAATGAATTATTACATGGTGATATTAAAAGGGAGCAAAAAATTCAAAGTTTTGTTTTTTTTGTAAAAGAATGGCACACTTTCAATGAGAATATGTGTAGGCAAAATTTAAAATTTAATTTTCATGGACAGAATGCTAAAATACATTCTCGTGATTATTCAAGGCAGAGCATTTAAACATCTATAACATAAATTAATAAGTAAACCATTTATTAGAGCAAACAATTTTTCTAATTTAAGTCTACACATTAAAATTTCAAAGGACCATTTATTTCTTGCCAGGAGTCAACTCAATGAAATGGATCCGGTAATTTATCTCATCAGGTCCTAGGAAGCTACAAATTTTACATATTTAAACAAAAAACAATTTATTTTTACTGACTTAAATCAATAATATGCTAAGGAGTTCAATGAATCTTGCATAAGTTGTCCGAAGCGAAAATGGTACTAAAAAATGAACAATTAAATCAATTTAGCCGGATCACGGAAACTCAAGAACAACAGCGTATTCATATATTTTGGAGGCAGAGTCGATTCTGACCTGATAATATGGAAGATGCTTTGACAGACGTTTCGCTCATAAAACTCTGGGTGAATTTGTATGATTACTTTGAAAATGAGGCTCAACACTGAAAAATTCAACAGCATAATCATTATGTGCTTTAAAAGATTCATAGTTTTTTTTTAAAATTGTATCACCGACAATCACACTAATTCTGGTTTAAGCATTACTTTCGACCGGCCATTCCTTATGCTGGAGCTTTACGACGAATTTTAGCCATTAAAAAGCGTTTTTTAAAGCTACATATGTAGTAAACAATTTAATTTCAAAATTGCAATAATAAAAACGAGTTTCACAAGCACCATGTTAAAAGAAAACTTACTTTTTCATTTTTTTCATTGCTTGATTTGTAAAACAGGTCCGGAAGACAAATCCCGAATAATCTCATTAGACATTTATATACAAAATAGTGCGGTCTGTATTGCACCTATATAAAAAAATAGTAAATAACATATAGAAATTAGTTTATGCAATACACAAATCCTTAACATTTATTTAATTTGAATTTTATCCAAAATTGATGATAAATATAATATAGCAAAACATCTTCTAAATAGTTATAAATGTTAAGATCATGATGCTCATTTTATTATTCAATTTTTGTTTAAATAGATGAAAGCCAAACGTTGTGTAAAATCATTGTAGTTTTGTCTGATTAACTAAAATATTAATTTACTTAATTTAATAGATTTTCCTTTTATTTAATAAAAGAATGCTAACTGTTTAACGTCTCATTTTTATAAGTGTATTTATAAATGAAATATAGTTACATTCACGTATAGGTGAAAATGAGGAACTTCAAAAAAAGGCAAATTGAGCTTTCGAACTTCACCAGTATCGTCTTTATTGCGCACAAATATTTTTAAACCCAGGGAGCATTTGGTTCAGATTCGTCCATCTCACGTGCTTTTCCATGGAGCAACTAAAATCCATACAACGAATTTATCAACTGAATATTTTATTACAATGGCAAATCGAAATATTGATTCATCATATAATTTAAATAAAAATAAAATACACTTTTCACTATTTATCGTTTCATCCGACAGTGTTAGCAATTTAAGGATTTTTAACTTTTAAACTATTTATAATTAACGCAAAAGTCTATAGACAATATAAAAGATTTCACAGAAAGTATTTTTTCCTTCGATTATTTATTATTGAAATATAGGTACGATGATTTCTATTAATTATCAGGGCAAAAGTATGAACATTGATTACTCGTTTGACAAGTAACTTCAAAAACTTTTTTTGCGTGACAACATGCTTTATACCTAACGTTTTTCGGGAGAATATTTAGATTGTGGCCCACAAAAAAGGCATACAGAGGTGAGAAGATCTGAAAGACTATAATGTAAACAATCAGCTGTACATTCAAGTTATAATTTGTTCTTATCGTTTAGTTTGTCTCGTATTATTTGTTCATAAAATTACTTGCTAGGCTCGCAAAACCAATATTTTGCCTTAAATGAAACTAAGTTTAAAATTTGTTTCGACAAATACGATGATTTTACAATGTATCGGATTATCAATTCAGCAAATTTTTTCTTGATGCTGTTGAAGCTTCTTGCATTTTGCTACAAAGTCGTACATTAAATTGGGGTGCAACAGGTATGCCGCTGGCTGATAAAATATATATGAGCAACTCAAATTTATTTAATTTGGCCGTAAATGTTTTTAATTTACGATAATCGAAGAAAACCACAAGAAAGATGAATAATTTTAATGCAACTTCTTACTGAATATAAGTCTCACAATAAAAACATCATTCCTTGTGCGTGAGGTAATAATGCTCGAAATAAAGTTGTCGAATAAGAGATACACATCAATCACATTGTATCTTAACAGATGGACAAGGCAGCAAGACTATCATCAACCACATTTATTGATGCATTTCAACCTTGCATGCTTATCAATGGAGACTAACGCTAGATTTGCTATGATGAGCGTTCGGTTACGCACAACGCGATTGGTGTTCTTATGAGACTCGAAATCTTGATTTCATGAATTGTTATTACCATAAGCATAGAGCAGACATTGCAATGAGTTCTACAATGAAGTCAAGGACCAAAAATTGAGAAAACCCACTAAAACCATCTCATAAAAATAAAAAATCATAGTTATGAATAAAAAAATAAAAATTCTTCATACTTTCAATAATATTGTAAAATGCTTATGTCCTAATTGGCATTCGGAGTTCATAATTAATTAAGTCCAACTAAATCATTAGACAAATAGCATCATTTAACAAGTCTATTCCAAATGCAATAGAAGAAAGATATTTTATAAATTGGCATCATAGTAATGCATATTGAGTGCATAAAGAAAATGAAAAATTGACAAGTTAATTAAATTTCCACTTGACATATTGATTGTCAACTTAGTGGGTGATGTGCTATCAATTGAAAACGATATCCGTACCAGAATATAGAAATATCTAGGGAAATCATGAAGACAGTGGATTCAAACAATTTGGTACGCAATCCGAAAATCAGGCTAGTAAATTAAATGACATTAACGTTCACAGCATGATTAGCTATCAAGCAGTAATGTTTAGCATATAACATTTTTGTTTGGATATATTCGACTCACATGGTGTGCATCATTACGACCTAGAATTAAAAAAATCCAAAAAGAAAATTAGTTTTTTGCAAATTTATTGAATAAATACTTTTTAACTTTCACATGCTTATATCAAGACCGCAACCTTGATTATAATTGCTGAAAAACACTAGTTTGCCGTAAAGGGAAATCATTCATTTCAAATGTAACTTTTGCGTCCACCCCTTCTAAATGTTATGCTGTATTATATTTTCGATAATAAATTTGTTGTACGCAATATTTAAGCGATTCTTCCTAATTAAATATACTTATTTTGTTTTCTTAAAGTCAAAATCTGAAAGAATAAACGTTCTAGAAACTAAATTCAATATATATAATTATATTCTAAAATTGTCTATATAAAGATCTATAATCTATGTTTGGGGGTTTTAGAGCTGTTTCAGATGTTTCAACTCGTTTGTTTAAATAAATTGGTCAAAATATTTTACTCCTAATATATTAAAATAAAACTCGCTTTCAATTTGTTTACTAATTGTTGAATATTATTGACTAATAATTCCATACACTTAATCAATCGTTAAAGTTTTCAACGAAATCTTGTATCTAAGCTTGTCGAAGTTTTTGATTTAAAAAGTATATTATAAGTAATTTTTAATGGAATTTGCTTCGTAAAATAATATTGTTGAGCATACTTCATGAAATAGAATTATAGCACACTTCCAAACAGCTAAAAATAATTTTATAAGAAAATATTCACTAAAAGAAAATTGTTTATGCCATACGTGTAAAAAGAATTATTAACAAATTAAGGAATAAATAATACATTGCTCTATAATTTCTAGGTAGAAATATGTTTTAAAGGAAACCGAAGCTATAATGTTTCCTCATTGGTGAAAATGTAGTTTGATAATTATACATGTGGAATATTTCGAGAAATACCTAATTATTTGCAACAAATGTGTTTTATGAGCACATAAAATTTGAATCTTGTTAAAAACGCCTATAGTTTTTTTGTTTATAAAAGCAGAGAAATTAAGATTATTAAACAATCAAGGATTCTGCGGATGGTGGCAACAATTTTTTTAAATAATGTTTACAAGCATGAAGTAAAAATCAATCCCATTGTATTTGAATAAGATAGCAAGACTAGTTTGGCCGAAAGTAGTTTTGCTATGTTGTTCGACGACCGGTTAAATACAATGTGATTGGTGTTTGCATCAAGCTGGCAAACTTGATTTAATGAATCGAACTCATTACCTTGTGAAAAGAGTAAAACGCTGTGTAAAATTAAGTAAAATATTGTGCTCGTAATATAGCATAAAAATAACATTTAATCAGTGGAAAGGCGTAGGAAGTAGTTGTTGAACATACAAGAAACACACAAAACGCAATTCAAAATAATGCTTCGTTACCGCACAGTTTTACATTATTTTTTCTGCAAAGTGAAATTCAACAAACTATTTAATTTAGTTATTTAAATTGTTGTATATTTTGAACTACAGAAAAATAAACTCGAATAGGAATAAACTTAATTTGGTATTTTGAATGCGGTCTATTTGAATATTTTTAAATTAAAACAAGATTTCATCTTGAAACAATCAACAATCAGGTTTTTATTCGGCTACATCCCAATGCGATTATTTTTTAGTTCTAATACGAAGTCAAATACGAATGGCATCTGTATAACGTTCAATTTTGAAAATTATTTCGAACATTTACTTTTATTTAGATCAGAATTTTTAAAATTCTTATTCACCAGTGAATTATGCACCTTTAAATGAAAATTAAAGCATTTAAATTTTTTAACCTTTGTACAATCGTTTAAAAATTAATCAAATATACCCCAAACAAGTGACTTTAATTTTTTTAATTTTATATGTGTGATTAACTTACGATACAATAAGAATAAATTGCGCTACATAACTAAAATTATATAACAAAGCGTTTTATTGTGTAATGTCTACATTTTAAAAATAGAGAGTGAAGTGATTCAATAAATAGACGCTGAAAATAATAATTAATATTATTATCATTGAAATTTATATTAGTGTGCTTTACATGCTGTCGACATTATTACCTCATAAAAATAATTATTATTTTCAATGTACTCTTCCTATGTGCAAAAAAAGAAATTTTATCAGATACAAGAAACATTTCTTTCTCATTATCTCCTCAAGTATCTAATAATGAACATATATTTCTATATAAATTGCAAAGCAAAAAAAAAGATAGAAATATGTGAACATAGAGAGAGTGTGAAAAAACGGAAACCAATCAATTGCGTACGTCACATCCAGTTCAAGCTCAATGCCTGAACATGCTTCTTCTGCTTGCATAAACCCGGCTGCAATTTGTTCTTCTATAAGGCTTCGTATGTGGTTAGCTCCTTTTTGTTATTGCATTTAGTAATTATTTTGATATGTCGTACGCAATTGATTGGTTTCCGTTTTTTACACTCTCACTATGTTCACATATTTCTATCTTGTTTTGCTCTCTAATTTATATATAAAGATATGTTCATTAGTCGATACTGGAGGAGATAATGAGAAAGAAATGTATTTTTTATCTGATAAAATGTCTTTTCGTTTTTGCACATAGAAAGGGTATAATGAATTTTATTAAAGCTCGCATTTCAAAAGAATTATAATTTTCCTATATGGCAATTTGTATAAGAACCATTTTTTATCAAATAAATATCTTTTCTATGCGTTCCTTACATGAAGCTAAATATTAGCCTAATTATATATTTCAAATCAAAATCTACAGAAAATTACAGACCATCATGAGAAGAAAATTTTGAAGAGTGAATGATTTGACTTCCGACTAAACTTCCATTAATTATTTGCTTTTTAAAGCCATAATATAAGTTTCCAATGTGCGTTCATCTTTTATATTTTTATATATTTAATGGTGTCGAAGTAACACCCCTGAAGATCATGCACTTTACGCACCAACTCTAGATGCTTAACTGTATTCCTATAACCGATTTTAACAAATGTGTTTCTAAATGGTCTCGTAATTTAGCCATTGACCTCCTAGTCAAAACATTCGCTTATATATATTACAGTAAAATATCAGGCAAAAATTAGATATTTAAAATTGTCAAATGTTCTATCATATATATCATGCGTAGCTCAACTGATTTATTTGCTTGTATTAAAAAAATTACTTTTTATTCTGATTAACGCAGAGACCAGTATGCCTCTCGAATGCAATGTTCAAATATCCTAACTATTTTAAATAATTAGCTCGTCCGTTTTTCAAACGCTAATAAAATTTGAATGATGCTATTGCATAAGATATCAAATCAACAATGAATATTGATAAGCGTCATTTTATTTCTATCCGTTCTAAAGATTTTTTTAAACATGATCTAAACAACGTACAGAATTTAAAGTTAGTTTTGCAAATTATTAAGTAAAACCCATTCTTGGAAATTTATTAAATCAATTAAGATTCAGTTAATCTCCTGATCTAAATGCGAAATAATGGTGCAAATTTGTATCTTTTAATATTATTACATTCTTTATAATGTTTCACCGTAATAGATTTCAATGGCCATATGTTATACTATCATTCTGATTGCATCAAAATGTGTATAAATTTTTTAATATTGCACCTGTACATATTGGACAGATATTAAAATTCTTGCATTGCACTTTTAGAATAATTCATTGACAGCAATGTACATTTTTTATAATTCTTGCGAAACATTCCATATATTTCAATAAAAAATGCATTAACACAAGGCTCAATTAAACAAAGATATTGCTGAAGCACGATTCATATTGAGAAGAAAAACAATGACGGGAATACTACAGCAGTTGTCCTAATCAAACTCAGATAATATCTGTCTTGTATTTCAGTCTTGCTTTATTCCCTCCTGACAGAGATAGAAACAGATAAAAATTTCCAAATATGAGGCACCGGTTTTTTTAAGTTTAATGTAATACGACATAGTTAAAAGTCCAGCGCCATAAACTTTAAGGGAAATTTATTAATATCTCAGGTATACGGGATATATTTTATCAGATATGAGTACTTACTTAGTGAAACGGCATATAACGTACAGTTTACACGATTACACTCCTTGGAGAAAAATGAAAAAATGAAATATGATTTCCCAGGTAGGCGTTATTTGGTTCATTCAGATTTCATAATTGGTGCACAAATATTGCGAATAAATCAGTTGACGTATTGATAAAAAATTAATTTGCTACTAATATTCCAGATACCGGAATCTGAGGCAGAAACTAGTTACTAACATTATATAGCAAGATCCATTTAAACTTACTATCTTTGTTAATAACTATTTTCGTAAATATATGATATCAATTGGTTGAGTAGGTAATCAAGATTCTAAATTTATAAAGATAAAACGGTGAAACTTAAACGCTTGATTTGAGCAAAAACATAAGTACTAAACCACACATAATAAATTTTTTTGCTGTGTAACGGCAGAGAAGCAATATTGCGACGAAGATCCACAAATTGAAATAACTTTAAAATGCCCAAACCTGAAATTTAGACATTGCAATCTTAATCTATAGAAAATTGCATGCGCAATATATCTGAATTAATATACTAATTTGACAATATCAACTAGCAAAGTGACTCGTGCAACAATGTGGCAGTAGTTATTAGGGCATTTTCGTTTATTTCAAATCTACAATATTATTGTTTTAAACTTATTGTTCTTGCTGCGCAATCAATTAATTCCTTCTGTAATAAATTATATGGATGCCATGTATGTTTAAATATTTCAGAATAAAGTAGGACTGCAAATTATGCAGCTTTCGTTTCAGTAAGGTAAATTGCGAGGAAAAAGTATTCTTAGTAGCATACACCCCTAAAAATATCACAATTTGAAATTAATTTTGTGTCGTTTACATCAGAGTGCCAAATATGACCATTAATATTGATGAATACGCAAAGTAAATGGTAAATTTGATACGTTTTTGTCTAATTTTATGCTTTTTAGAGCGAGAATTAGATTACTGAATGCTTATCTATTTTAGATTCTTCATTATCATAATTTAAATTAATTTTCTAGAAGTTTGAATGAAATATTTCAAACTAAGATGGCATTTTTTCTATTTAAACTCAAAAATAGGTTGGTAGCTATTATTTATGTGGCTCTTAAATGAAACTCTTTTATAATAGACTACAAAAGACTGCTTGGCATAAATAATAGAGCCAAGTTCCCCGCATTCGAAGAATTACATACAATGAGAATACAATAGTATTTGATATCACATCTCAATTAAAAAACCTAATTATAAAGCATTTGAGTCAACACTGCTCCGAAGTGGGACGAAAAACTATGTATTTCATAAACAAAACCCGATATCAAATGAAATTTTTTTCCTAATTAAGAAATAATATATATGCTAACTGTCGAAGCAAAAAATTGCGATATTTTCTCTGCACTACTGAATCATCGAAGTTAATTATATCCTCAACTGATCGTGTGTTGATGACTTCGCGTTTTTATACATGTGAACATCTGTTCATTTTAAATAAAATTTCTGAGCCGTAAAAACTCACCAATCCCCGTGTATATAAAAATACGAAAATATAAGAAAACTGCGGTCAGTCATATATGCTGACGCATTTAGACCTTCTATGAACATCAATAGAGCACGACGGCACACTGACCAACGTGGATTAAACTAAAATGCACATTTATAAAACAGTATTTAACATGTCGCTCTCAAAATTTTCTTTCCGCAAACCTTGTTTTTCAACGGAAATATCGACTTTATGTTTATTGTTAAATTTAAAAAATCAATTTATTTGATCACGTATAATTCCAAAATGTGATATTTAATGAAACGTATAATATTCAAGATGAAATGTGATTTAAATTATTTATGATAACCATGATTTGCCTCTTTTTCTAATTATTGATCAATTTGCTTGTATATCACACAATCGTTTTGCGCGAAATTATTCAGAATGAGAATAAACACGATTCTAAATTTCTAAATATTGCAATAAAAATATGAACGAAAATAATTCAACTCTAACCAACATACGATGGACTTAACTTAAAATAGTCCTCCTGGAATATATATCATAGTTCTACGCATATAAGTTATAAGTACAACCGACTGCTTGTTGTCTCATCTAAAAATGTTTAATTCATAATTACGAGCTAAAACTTTTCTGAAAATTTTAAATTTCTTTAAACAAAGCTACTAATTTTAGCACTTTAGATATTATTTCAAATTTATCAAATGTAAACTTCTTTATTCCATAAAGACTTAAATTTTATAATATTTTGAGTCGTTCAAATTGACTTATAAGGTCTCAGAAAAATGTTAATTTATTTAAATCAATGTTTTAATATTGATTTAAATACTAGTTCCGTAATACATAAATTTGTCAGTACATACTCTGTGTCATACGATCTATGCTTGCCTTTTCTGCTTTGTAAACACGCTTAGTTCATACTGAAAAAATTTTATATACATAATACAGTTAAACAATCATTGATTGCGCGGGTGGTGGTTGCAATCATTAATTCAAGTTTTTGGGCTTGAAGTAAGCACCAATCACACTGTATCTAACCAGACTTCGAACAACTTAGCAAGACTACCTTCGGTCATACGCACTGACGCGTTTCAACCTTCTATGATCATCATCAGAGTACGACGGCAAACTAACTAGCGAGGATCAAAACTCAATAGTAATATATAAAAAAAAACAAAATGAGAAAAGCGGTTCTCATCTCAAGTACTCTGGCAAAAACTGTACTTAACTGGAAATGTCGGCTGCACAATGTATATGTATTCACGAACATTAACGTTTTTTACACCGTTCGTCGTATATATATATATATATATATATATATATATATATATATATATATATATATATATATATATAATACATTTATGCAATCATGGATTGCGTGGATGGTGGTAACAATTCTTTAAATCAAGTTTGCGAACTAGAAATAAACACCAATCTCAATGTAATTAATCAGTTGTCGAATTCTTATGATGATCATGAAAGGCGGAATGGGTCAGTACGTGTGACTAGCAGTAGTTTTTCCATGTTCTACCACGTCCGGCTAAACACTGCGCGATTGGTGCTTACTTCAAGCTTGCAAACTTGATTTAAAGAAATTTATGTATATATCGCAACTGTTGTTTATATCGAGATCACAGCCTTGACCTGAGTAATTTATATCAATGAACGTACAACCAATATTCGTTTAATTATATAAAAGTTTTATATTTACTGGACTAACAACTGTTTGTATATACTCTTGAAAATCTGGACCAGGAAAATAAAAAAAGTTTATTTAAATTCATTAATAAATAGCTTAAACAACATTATTACCTCTTTAAAACGCCACATTTTGGATAATTTAACAAGTGTTAAGACAAATGTATTAGAATGTACTTCGTAATGATAGAAATCTATTCAGAAAAATGCAAAGTTAGAATTACTTTATTTTACAAAATTTAAAAAAAACATTGAATAAAATGAGTTAAAATTAAGATAAAAAGAAAGGTCATACAGCAAAAAGCTAAAATTAATGCATGAAAATAGTTGAATTATTTGAATAATTATAAAAACTTCTACATTTGACCTTTAGTTGGTTAAGCTCTTTTCTTGTTATTTATTAAGAATTTCTTTTGCGGTAGTATTGAAGGCCATACAACTCGTGGTAAAAAAACGATCACTAATTTATATTGAAAAAGTGTAAGAGTGCAGTTAGAGGTAATAAAGTTTAGCTTGCTTAATTTTTGATAAATATATAAATATAAAAATTCTTAAACGTATATTATTATAAAGTAACAGGCATTATTATGGCAGTAGGCCGACATACTCGGTTTTTAGTTAATTTTCCCAGATCATGATAGTTATTACATTTGAAAATTGTAATATGGCTGATGCAAATGTACATAATTTTATGATAATTATTTTTTCTAAGAAAGTACTAACTTAACAAATTTCATGAAATGGTTAAATTCATACGTACACGATTTTATTAACCAATGAAAATTTGACCGTGAAGTAATTCATTCAAGAACCCTTTAAACCAACGCGAATGGCTAATAAATGTACATTCTAAATCCGTACAGAAGCTTTCTTACAGATCTGCTTATTTAACATCTATTGCAAAAAACTGGTTATCCGAGATATTGACCAAATTTTCTGAACTACACACACTGGCGCAAACACAAAATCCAATAAATTAGTCAAACCGAGATAAAATCCAGTTAAAGTATTAGTGGTTCAGAAATTGTATTCTAACATTATGCTACGTTTACTATATTAATCTCATACTGTGAACACAAAAATAATATTTTTTGTGGTAAAAAAATCATCCGAAACATTGCAACTATGGATTTCGATCATTGAAAATACAATTTTTAGAAATAATTGATGAAAATAAATAATATTTTGATTTCAGTTAAAAATTAAACCAAACATAGGCCCCTATCCTCATTTTCCCTAAAATTATGCACTCACAAAATCTGTAGGTGTGCTTCTAAACCGTTTTCTCCTCTGATAATTAAATTCAACTTAATTATTAAAATCATCGTTTTTAGGTATACAATGACAACATTCGAACATCATCCAGAAAGAGATTCATCTCATGACACCCGTTAAGGAATATTTTCGCTACTAAATATAGATATTAGAAAGCCTACCTTTCCCATTTTACATAGCGGTAGCACTTAACATATCCATTTGCGAACTTTAAATAAATTTTCCATTATTATAAAACGATTCATGCAAAACACCATAATTATTTTTTCGGAATAAGAAGGAAATTTGAAAAGTAATAATAAAAAATTCATCATACATTGACTTTTGGCTTTTGTGATGCAAAATAATGTTTGCTTTGTACTTTAATTCAATTAAACGTGGAACGAACATGGTAAATTTCCGGACTCGAACACTACACCTACGTTTTCTTAATTTTCAAACGCTAGATGGCCTGCCCGCTAACTATTCTTCGAAACATTGAAAAATCCTTTCTGTTAAGGCGGCATTTAAAATTAACTTCCAAAATATCGAAAATACAAGAAATTGACCATAATTGAATTAAATTTATAATAAACATAGCTCAGCCAATTTTTCTATAAATTTTTAATTAAGATTCATTTAAAAGTTTAGAACTCAAGCAATGGACCGGCAAATTCCGATTTATTCTAAAAATAACATAATTATAACGCTGTGTGATTAATTATGCATAAGGTTTAACAAAACGTAGATAAAGATGGTCTATTCGATAAAAAAAAGTGCTTCATCTGTTGGTGATAATTTTTGTTTAAATAGTTTATAAATATTGGATAAAAATAAATAACATTTTATTTAACCAGTCACACATTCCGATGAGGTTCGATCTTTCACGTTCATTAGCATAGCTTGGTGGTAAACTATCTAACGTCGACTCGAACGCTATGCACATACATAGTGAGAAGTTAAGATTTAGATCCCAACAACGGTATTCGAGCATATGTTTTGTTGGACAAAAATGTCGGCTGCATAATTACAATGTTGCCACCACCACACGTACATAGTTTGCTATGTTGTGCAACTGGTTATCTACACAGATTCTCATGATTATTTTGAGCTTGCAAGCCTGATTAGGAGTAATTAATGCTTTATCATTTCGGAACAGTTAAATTGTTACCATTTGGGGATGAATTGCGCAAATATCCAGTAAGGGAACATGCACAATTCGTGTTAACAGAAATAAAAATGATAAGTTCTCAGCAATGGTTCGATATTTGTTAATTTACAATATATATATATATATATATATATATATATATATATATATATATATATATATATATAATTTAACGAATTCAGTGTTTACGCGTCTCAGTATAATAAATATTACACAACGATTCGTTGCTTACAAAGCAGTGAGATTAACAAGCTTGTATTTCTTAAAAAATATACCAAAAGTACATCTTTTAGAAAATAAAAATTCAATATTCGATAGGACTTTTAATGTGAACAGAACACAAATTTATTCCTTTTGCATTGAATGCCACGGGCTTTGATTTCATTAATTTAAATATTGATTGATTTAAATATAATCCGATTTCAAGTATTGTTTGTTTCTTTTGGCCTCAGTCAAAAAATTTTTGGGGTTAACTTTATATTGGTTTGTACGTTTTTAATGATTTGTGTCTGTGTTAGGATGAGAGCCCCTCTCAATTTATTAATAAGTGAATCGATAAGTAATTAATATCTCTTTTGACAATTGCAGGCAGAATTCTTGAAGCGAGAAATGCTCAATTCATACCAAATCCTGTAAAGCTTACAAAAGTGCATTTATTTTTAAAAGCATATATATTGTGCGTAGAAAATTCAGTTGATTTACAGAATCAATAATTAATTAACGCAGAAATTGCGGAAAAATAGCGTCAAAAAATCGTCGGTTAAATCAGCGATTTCGGAGCATATTTTTAAACGGAAAATATGGGTAATTTTTATTTAAACTTCCCAATTTTTAATAAGCAAATTTAGAAGTATTTTACATGTTCGAAACTATTAATATAAAAAACCAAAATGACATCAATAATCTAAAGTTCTACCAACGTGATACTCGATTGAATTATCGAGAAATCATCAAAACAGACTGTTACATCCTAATATCTAACCAAAGCATTGAAAACAATCAAGCAGAATGACAAAAAATTGAATTGAAATAATTTGCATTAGTATTAGCAATATCATCAATAACATCGTTCAAACTGACCTATTAGATGAGAGATTACTACGGCAAACTGGACAAACTTTGTTTTTACTAGCGTGAAAGAGCACAGCTAGTGAACTAAGTGGAATCACAAAATAGGTAAATAAGGAACATTCAAAAATACAATAGCTGAAAAACCGAAATTATCACGGTAACTCAATCCACTGATAGCAGATTAACCAGACAGAAAGCATCAGTCATTTGTACGGTCAGCAATCAAAAGTAAACTCTTTCACGTTAAAGTAAATTCGTAATTAGTGACAAATTCTTATGTGACTGTTACATCTAAATGAAAAACTAAATCTAAATTCGAATATTTCTCAATCATTCCGAATGACAAGGCTTGATATTTAAATCCGAAGAAATTCGTTTTTCTTTTTTGTATTTAGCAAACAAATAGGTTGTTTTATTTAAACAATAATTGATTGCGCGGGTGGTGGTAACAATTCTTTAAATCAAGTTTGCGTGCTTGAAGTAAACTCCAATCCCATTGTATTTAACCAGTCATCGAACAACATAACAAAACTACCGCCAACTGCAACGCACTGACGCGTTTCGACCTTCCATGATCATCATCAGAGTACGACGGCAAACTGACTATCGAGGATCAAACCGCAGTGAATATACATGGAAATCAAATTTAGATTTGCGGCTCTCACTTCTAGCAGTCTTGCATACATTGAACTTGACTGGAACTGTCGGCTGCACAATTTCTATGCAGTCACGACCATTAACTGTTTGCAGCTTTCGCCACATATACATATATAGGCAATACAATTTAAACAATAATTGATTGCGCCGGTGGTGGTAACAATTCTTTAAATCAAGTTTGCGTGCTTGAAGTAAACACCAATCCCATTGTATGTAACCAGTCATCGAACAACATAACAAAACTACCGCCAGCTGCAACGCACTGACGCGTTTCGACCTTCCATGATCATCATCAGGGTACGACGGCAAACTGACTATCGAGGATCAAACCGCATTGAATATATATGGAAATCAAATTTAGATATGCGGCTCTCACCTCTAGCAGTCTTGCATACATTGAACTTGACTGGAAATGTCGGCTGCACAATTTCTATGCAGTCACGAACATTAACTGTTTGCAGCTTTCGCCACATATACATATATAGGCAATACAATTTAAACAATAATTGATTGCGCGTGTGGTGGTAACAATTCTTTAAATCAAGTTTGCGTGCTTGAAGTAAACACCAATCCCATTGTATTTAACCAGTCATCGAACAACATAACAAAACTACCGCCAGCTGCAACGCACTGACGCGTTTCGACCTTCCATGATCATCATCAGAGTACGACGGCAAACTGACTATCGAGGATCAAACCGCATTGAATATACATGGAAATCAAATTTAGATATGCGGCTCTCACATCTAGCTGTCTCGCATACATTTAACTTGACTGGAAATGTCGGCTACACAATTTCTATGCAGTCACGAACATTAACAGTTTGCAGCATTCGCCACATATACATATATAAGCATTACAATTTAACAATAAATGATTGGGCGGGTGGTGGTAACAAATATTTAAATCAGGTTTCCGAGCTTGAAGTAAACACCAATCCCATTATATTTAACCAGTCGTCGAACAACAACAAAACTACCGCCAAGCGCAACGCACTGACGCGTTTCGACCTTCCATGATCATCAACAGAGTACGACGGCAAACTCGCTATTGAGGATCAAACCGCATTGAATATATATATGAAAATCAGATTTAGATATGCGGCTCTCACATCTAGCAATCTCGCATACGTTAAACTTGACTGTAAATGTCGGCTACACAATTTCTAAGCTGTCACGAACATTAACTGTTTGCAGCTTTCGCCACATATACATATATAAGCGAAACAATTTAACAATAATTGATTTCGCGTGTGGTGGTAACAATTATTTAAATCAAGTTTGCGAGCTTGAAGTAAACACCAATCCCATTGTATTTAACCAGTAATCGAACAACATAACAAAATTACCGCCAGCCGCAACGCACTGACGCGTTTCCACCTTCCATGATCATCATCAGATTACGACAGCAAACTGACTATCGAGGATCACACCGCGTTGAATATACATGGAAATCAAATTTAGATATGCGGCTCTCACCTCTAGCAGTCTCGCATACATTTAACTTGACTGGAAATGTCGGCTACACAATTTCTATGCTGTCACGAACATTAACTGTTTGCAGCTTTCGCCACATATACATATATAAGCGAAACAATTTAACAATAATTGATTTCCGTGTGGTGGTAACAAATATTTGCGAGCTTGAAGTAAACACCAATCCCATTGTATTTAACCAGTCATCGAACAACATAACAAAATTACCGCCAGCCGCAACACACTGACGCGTTTCTACCTTCCATGATCATCATCAGATTACGACGGCAAACTGACTATCGAGGATCAAACCGCGTTGAATATACATGGAAATCAAATTTAGATATGCGGCTCTCACCTCTAGCAATCTCGCATACATTTAACTTGACTGGAAATGTCGGCTACACAATTTCTATGCTGTCACGAACATTAACTGTTTGCAGCTTTCGCCACATATACATATAAAAGCGAAACAATTTAACAATAATTGATTTCGCGTGTTGTGGTAACAATTATTTAAATCAAGTTTGCGAGCTTGAAGTAAACACCAATCCCATTGTATTTAACCAGTCGTCGAACATCATAACAAAACTACCGCCAGCCGCAACGCACTGACGCGTTTCGAACTTCCATGATCATCATCAGATTACGAGGGCAAACTGACTATCGAGGATCAAACCGCGTTGAATATACATGGAAATCAAATTTAGATATGCGGCTCTCACCTCTAGCAGTCTCGTATACATTTAACTTGACTGGAAATGTCGGCTATACAATTTCTATGCAGTCACGAAAATTAACTGTTTGCAGCTTTCGCCACATATACATATATGCGCAATACAATTTAACAATAAATGATTGCGCGTGTGGTGGTAACAATTATTTGAATCAAGTTTGCGACCTTGAAGTAAACACCAATCCCATTATATTTAACCAGTCGTCGAACATCATAACAAAACTACCGCCAGCCGCAACGCACTGACGCGTTTCGACCTTCCATGATCATCAACAGAGTACGACGGCAAACTGACTATCGAGGATCAAACCGCATTGAATATATATGGAAATCAAATTTAGATATGCGGCTCTCACCTCTAGCAGTCTTGCATACATTGAACTTGACTGGAAATGTCGGCTGCACAATTTCTATGCAGTCACGAACATTAACTGTTTGCAGCTTTCGCCACATATACATATATAAGCAATACAATTTAACAATAATTGATTTCGCGGGTGGTGGTAACAATTCTTTAAATCAAGTTTGCGAGCTTGAAGTAAACACCAATCCCATTGTATTTAACCAGTCGTCGAACAACATAACAAAACTACCGCAAGCCGCAACGCACTGACGCGTTTCGACCTTCCATGATCATCATCAGAGTACGACGGCAAACTGACTATCGAGGATCAAACCGCATTGAATATATATGGAAATCAAAGTTAGATATACGGCTCTCACCTCTAGCAGTCTCGCATACATTGAACTTGACTGGAAATGTCGGCTGCACAATTTCTATGCAGTCACGAACATTAACTGTTTGCAGCTTTCGCCACATATACATATATAAGCAATACAATTTAACAATAATTGATTGCGCGGTTGGTGGTAACAATTCTTTAAATCAAGTTTGCGAGCTTGAAGTAAACACCAATCCCATTGTATTTAACCAGTCGTCGAACAACATAACAAAACTACCGCCAGCCGCAACGCACTGACGCGTTTCGACCTTCCATGATCATCATCAGAGTACGACGGCAAACTGACTATCGACGATCAAACCGCATTGAATATATATGGAAATCAAATTTAGATATGCGGCTCTCACCTCTAGCAGTCTCGCATACATTGAACTTGACTGGAAATGTCGGCTGCACAATTTCTATGCAGTCACGAACATTAACTGTTTGCAGCTTTCGCCACATATACATATATAGGCAATACAATTTAACAATAATTGATTGCGCGGGTGGTGGTAACAATTCTTTAAATCAAGTTTGCGAGCTTGAAGTAAACACCAATCCCATTGTATTTAACCAGTCGTCGAACAACATAACAAAACTACCGCCAGCCGCAACGCACTGACGCGTTTCGACCTTCCATGATCATCATCAGAGTACGACGGCAAACTGACTATCGAGGATCAAACCGCATTGAATATATATGGAAATCAAATTTAGATATGCGGCTCTCACCTCTAGCAGTCTCGCATACATTGAACTTGACTGGAAATGTCGGCTGCACAATTTCTATGCAGTCACGAACATTAACTGTTTGTAGCTTTCGCCACATATACATATATAGGCAATACAATTTAACAATAATTGATTGCGCGGGTGGTGGTAACAATTCTTTAAATCAAGTTTGCGAGCTTGAAGTAAACACCAATCCCATTGTATTTAACCAGTCGTCGAACAACATAACAAAACTACCGCCAGCCGCAACGCACTGACGCGTTTCGACCTTCCATGATCATCATCAGAGTACGACGGCAAACTGACTATCGAGGATCAAACCGCATTGAATATATGGAAATGAAATTTAGATATGCGGCTCTCACCTCTAGCATTCTCGCATACATTGAACTTGACTGGAAATGTCGGCTGCATAATTTCAATGCAGTCACGAACATTAACTGTTTGTAGCTTTCGCCACCTATACATATATAGGCAATACAATTTAACAATAATTGATTGCGCGGGTGGTGGTAACAATTCTTTAAATCAAGTTTACGAGCTTGAAGTAAACCAGTCGTCGAACAACATAAAAAAACTACCGCCAAGAAACTGGAATTTATGCACACATTTATTATAAATAAGAAAAAAACAACAATTAAGTCCTGTGCAAATAACGGGTGTTTTATACGTTAATTCACCCTTTGAAATTGGAGAATCATTCCGAATATTGGTATATTCTCTACGACTGGCAGACAGGATAAAGGATTGAATTTTTAGTTCTGCAATACTTCGAACTTTCCTAATTTCCGCTGCTTATGCCCTGTATGCTTATTTTATATATCGGTTACAACTTAACCATTCATTCTGTAGGCAACAAAACAATGTTTTATTTTGAAATATAGCGGTCTGACCCTCGACGTTTTAGTGTTCATTATCTGGTAACATCATCAATTTTGTAATAACACTTGGTGCGCTACCCGCAAAAATCAAAACTATGCCGAATTTGAAATTTTCAAGTAAGACATATCTACTTTTAACTATTTGAGGCTAACTAGTGGTAAGAATATTACTGAAAAAAATGCTTTTAATAACTTATCTCTTATACGCTTTTAAGAACATATGTATATATATATATATGTATATATATATATATATATACTCTTCTTACCATATATATATATATATATATACATATATATATATATATATATATATATGAAAAGCTACTATAAAAATATATGGCAACATATACGCATAAATTTATTTATATTTTTATATAGCAAATGTATATTAAATAAATTCAGTTAACCTTCATGATTTTTTCTTATGGTCGTACTAGTATATTTGCATTTTAATCGCATACATTTAACCATGCACATAGTGGAATAAACCACAGAAACATTCCCTTCATTTAAAGTCATACTAAATTCTATACTGTCGCAATCTCGAGCTTTGTGTAATAGGTTAAAAAAACAAGAGAAATCTGTATTAGCCTTTCTCCTGTTTAAGCATTAACTAAAAAAATATTTTTATTTTAATGAGAATTTGATAATTTTCATTTCACATTTTTGTTCACCAAATGGATGAAGGAATTGGTAATAAGCAATAAATAGGAAGAAAGGGGGGTAATTAGATATTTTAAGGCATTATTTTTAAAGAATAAAAATCATATTTAAATTTTTAATCTTTCAAGTCATGCAACACATTGTATGTTACAAGGTCCCAAACAATTTCGTCCTCAAATTTATAATATTTTCTATTGACAATGAGGACATAAAGATTTAAAAATTCATAATTAGTTCCTTAAGATAACTTATACAAAAATTTTCATAAAAACTGAGTCAAATTGTTTAATATTGGTCTAATGTAACATCTAAACACAAATTTAATTCAGCATTTTTTCACTAATTAAAATAAAACATGTTTTAATATGAAATAAGGATAATCACGTAGACTTTTTTATACGGAGAAACTTGATTTGGAATAAAATAATAATAAAAAATATAACACCTACGCAACTTAAAATGATGTACTACAAACCCACCTTTTAAAGTAAGCTAAAGAACTTTATTTCGGAGTGGTGTACGATCCACATTACTTTTGACGTATAGAATCAACAATATTTTGGTATTTTACATTTAACTTTAATCTGTATTAAAAATATTAACTAGAATTACTTTATAAACTTTGCGATCTTGATATAAACTCCTGACCCATTACGTGCATAATTTTTACATTATAAACTAAGTAGTGTATAGTGTAGAAAAGGCAATGTATCCAGTAGACCGGTTTCGCCCTTATTTGGAACTAATCACTTATTGTCCCGAATTTGCCAGGGACTAAGTTCGAAACACTGAGGTGAATTGAGCAGAATGGCCCAGCGATTTAATAATGACGAAACCTATCTACTGGATAAACCGCCTTTTCCACAATATACAATATTTATGTTATACGGGCAAATGTATGCACAAAATGGGTAAAGTGCTTATATAAAAATCACAAACTTGATTAAAATGAAATTTTTTCACAGCCCGCGCAACTAATGTTCGTTTAATTATATTAAAGGTAAAGTTATTTTTATGATAAATTCTTTACTGCACAAGCTCAATTATGTTTTTTTGATGAAACAGATATTTATGCGAAATCTACTGTGAGCCTTTTATCTCTCAAATTCTCTTTGATATATTTATCTTTTTTATTTATATATACATATTCACAAACGTTTTATTGCAGAACAAAACTGTTCATAAACAATATATATATGTAATTCAAATAATAATAATAATAATAATAATAATAATAATAATAATAATAATAATAATAATAATAATAATAATAATAACAAAGGCACTTGTTATTTTAAATGTATCACTTTTTACGAACTGGGACTTCTAACAAACTATTTTGATTTTAATAAAAAAATTAAATATGTTCTAATAAAACTTGAGGCTCTACTAAGAAATATTTCGTCATATATATATATAAATATTCTTTATAATGTCCATTGACTTTTAATATTACGCAGTATATTTCCAATAAGAAAGAAAAAACACAGTAACAACAAAGTGTATAAAGGCCATTTTTTTCGAGATTACTAAACTACGCATTGCAATCTTTTATTTATATACATTCTGAGTTTGAATTCGATTATGTGGGTGGCAGAAAATATGACTCGGTTTTACTTCTATTTCTTGTTTTGCCTGTTTGGTAAGTGTGTATGCGTTTGTGTCTGTGTTTGTGTGCCTGTTTGCATGTAAATGTGTTTCTCGCTCTATTTCAAAGTAATTTCCAAGATCTGGTCATTATTGTACTGATATTCTGTGAGTTAACCATCTATTCGCATTGTTGGCTGTTACGTGTACGAATGCTACTCTTCTGAGTTTAGTCTTTCGTTTCCCCTTTTACGTCAATTCTTTTTCTTCACTTGGTAACAGTGCAAGTGCGGATTGCAGTGTTGAACTCTCATATTGTTCTGAAATTGCTGTCACCGTATGTGCATCTATTTTTTCCTCTTCAGTTTGTTGCCAATCCGATTGAATGTTTGTTGAGTCTGGTCGAAGGCGTGTTCGGTCTGGCCTTGATACTAGTAAATTTTTGTTAAATTTTGTTCTTCGTGGCCAGTCGATTAGAATATCATGTTGATTAAATTTTGAATATTTAGGCCAGGTGTTTATTGTTTTATATAAAGGCTTCATAAATATGTAATAATTCTTCTGATTTTGCTTTATTTGGAATTCAGAAATTGGTCAAATTGGCTGGGTGCCCCGTTGTCAATGTTGGGCACATTTTTCAAGATGATACATGTATACATCTGCCAGGAGGAGTGCAATGCAGCTTCCCATAGCGACACCATTGTTCTGACGGTAGTATACCCCTTCAAATATAAATTGACATTTTTTGTCCATGCTAATATGTGGTCTTTGATGTCATTGGTGTCGAAAGGGATATCATAAAACTTATTTTTAATAAGGTCACACAAGATCTACGTTGTTTTATCCAATGGTATGTTTGTAAATATGGATGAGACGTCAAGCGAGACCATTTAATTCTGTACAATGTTCTTCTCCTTCAGTACATATGCTAGCTCGAAGGAGTCTTTCATAGTGTTTGCGTCTACGATATTTCGTATTTGGTTGAATTATTTTGCAAGGACACAGCTGTTTTATGTTGCGGGGCGTTGAAAATTGACATAATAGGCTACATCAAGTGAGCTCGTGAGGCTGTCACGGCTTTGTAGGGTTTCGGTTTGCCGAACAATCTTGCGATGTTTGTTTCGACGGGTTTTGCCTTTGGTATGTCTTCCATCAGTTTGGATCTAATGTCGGAATCAGCCATCGATAATGACCATTAATGACTAGATCTCAGACATCACTTTGCAATACAGCGAGAAAGACCTTGGCATACAAACAGAGACACGCACAGACACAAATGCATACACACTTACAAAACAAGTAAAACAAGAAATAGAAGTAAAACGGAGTCAGATTTGTTGCCACCCACAAAAGCAGATGAAAATTCAGAATGTATATAAATGAAAGATTGTAAAGCAAAGTTTAGTAATTCTCGAAATAAATGGCCATTATCCACTTTGTTATTAATGCGTTTTTTCTTCCAATTAAAATATTGTGTAATATTCGAAGGAAATGGACATATTATATATATATATATATATATATATATATATATATATAGTTTGAAAATACTCTTAAAAACAAATGGCAATTCACGTAATCCGTCCGGGATATCTAATATAGAGCTAATTCCTAGTTACTATGAGGAGTCCTTTTAAAAGTAGTTTAATGAATTTTTCACGGAAATAAAATTCTTTGACATATTTTTGTTATATACAGATAATCCTATAAGATATGTTATTCTGTACATGAGGACATGAACTTTGAGTGTTGATGCAGGTTATGCATATGTTTTTCTCCTCACGGTAAACTAAGATTAGATTTTGATTACATTATCTACAGTCACATTCTAAAACACATAGTATATAATCGACAGATGTTTCTATCACGCATGCGGGCAAATTGTAGCGGCACTAATAAAAGATTTCGACAGTAAAATGTCATGGCATGCTATTAATTTATAAAACTAATGTCATAAATATTATAACTTATTTTGTGGAGAATTTACGCGTTAAATATAATGAAATAATTTTCTTAAAAGTGCCTCAGCCAATGTTGATTCTTCAATTTGTTTAGTATACAATGAAACACAAATAACAGAAAATAAATCAAATTATACCAATAATTCAAAAAACACAACACAAACAATTACAGTCTTCGAGAACGCAAATTTTATTCCTGATAATTGGTAATTCCAAACAAATTAAGTTTACGAATCTTCATCAGGATATACGAGCAACGTTATTTGGCGTATATGCATTCACTTATATGTGTATTTTGTCGAAAAATATTATTGCAACATTTGTTTGGAAAGCCAGCGTTAATAAAATTCATATCGAAAAAAGATGAAGAAATTTTATCTGATACATGAACCGTTTCATCCTCATATTCTTTTCAAATATCTACAAATGATCATATATATATGAGAGACAGGCCAGGTACAATAGAAAAAATGTAAACGTGGAGATAGTGTGACGTAATGGAACAACCAATCTATTGCGTGCATCACTTCCAGTTCAAGCTCAACGCCTAAACATGTTTCTTCTGGGTGCATAAATGCGGCTGTTATTGCATTAAGTACTTATTCTTATATGAATTGGATTCCATCCCACTTGAAATGGACACAGTTTCCCTCATAGCACAAAGCAAATTTTAAGCGGAACTAATACGCACATTAATTGCAGCTAAATTACGTGTGTGATTTATGGTAAGACAGACGAATTTACCAGAAATCAAAGTGAAACAGGCGTTAATTTCGACATCAAATAATATTTAACAATATTCATGTGCAATTTCTCTATCAACGTGGGCCGATCGGGCAGACGTTTAATTACTCGAATGAGAGTTCATTGCAACTTAAACGCCTGTTTTATTTCAAATTGTGAATGAAAGTCTGCAATTGCGCTAAGCATCGTGGAAAACACGCAGGTATGTTTTTTTAGACGCAGCATTTATGATAATTACTAAATGTAATAACTGAAATAAGTTAGCCAAAAATGGAGCTTTATGTATAAAGAAATTGCGCCGGATTTCTGCAGTTGAAGAAGCATGTTCGAGCTTTGAACTTGAACTGCAGGTAATGCAGGCAATTGAGTGTTTGTTCCCTTTTATCGCACTCCCTTCATATTTACATTCTTTTTTATTTTGCTTTGTCTTCAAATTGATATATAAAAAGAGATTTTCATTTGTAGACAGTTGAGAAGAATATGAGAAAGAAACGGTTCTTGTGTGTGATAAAGTTTCGTTTTAGTTTTTGCAAATCACTATGGCATTATAAAATATTTAAAAAAATAGAGTTTGCTATATAATGTTCAATAAAGAGAACAAACCGATTGAAGCATGCTTATGCGCAAAATTGCATAATCTACTACTTTTGGCATAAAACCGTAAAACCCAAACCAACATTTTAGCATCAAATATAATTCCAATCTTTTTCGTAACTAAAAATGAGCCAAATACATCTGGATTGGCGTGTGCTACTTTCAACGAAAATGTCAATATTACTTATTGGTGCGAATGGTGGAGCTGCAAAGCCCGATTAATAGCGCAAAGCTAGATATTATTAAAACTAGGCAAATTTGAGCGTATTTTTGATGATCAAATTTGATAAGCCGTCTGGCTCTTTGTTTAAACCGTATATATGATTCCAAAACTTGAAAATATAAATGACTTTTTATTTGTATTCCAAAAATAAAAAGAACGGACACGCTATTGAGAATCGTCTGATTGTTTAGCTATATTTTTTTTACTAAATAAATATAAAAATAACGTGAATTATTGAATTTACCGTTGTGAATCGTGCATTCGTGTCTATGTGCCTTTGTTTAAATAACAACTTGTGTGTTTTATGTTACATAGCTAGAGTTTGATGGATTATTTTCATTGTAAAATATATAACAGATTACTATATAAATCCCAGGTGCTTTACTTTGGTTTTATAATCAAGTGTTAAATATCCTTTTCAAACATAAAAGTGGAAAATAATTGGAATTTTTTAGCAGATAATTATTATTGTTTCGTTTGACGAGTAACGATATCTTTCAAATAAAAGAGTATATGTCATTAATTTTCATATGACCTCAACAGTTATCCTTAACATTCATAACAGCGTCTATACGGATCACCTCAAAAATGGCAATTAAAAATAAGTAAAATTATTTTTCGTATTTTTATAAAATATTTAGGAAAACTTCTCGAAAAATTCTTCAGGTTTTGTTACAAATCGGGCCTAATTCTATCTGAGCCTATATATTTGGGTAGAATCGTTTGAAAAACAAGTGCGCTTTATTAGACACTTTTGCATCGAATAATTGTTGTTTTTGACGAAAACTTCATACTTAAGCTGAACTAGAAATTTGATATATCTGCAATTGGAATAGTATTTATATATTTCATTCATTTATTCAGAATTAGACAGCTATCGTTATGAATAATTTTTTTAGTTACATTTCCCGATGGAAATTATTTACAAATGATGAGGTTTGTTTTAAAATTATTAATGGAGATTGGAATTATTCGAATTGGTCATTGAAATATGCTTAAGCACTGAAATAAACAGAAATTTTATGTATAAAAAATATTCTTACATTCAAACCGCTCTCCATTCTTTTTGTATTTAACACAATATTCGTCTTTAATTTTAGATTCTTTATGCTTTGAAACATAAAAGAACAACTAAACATTGAGAGCAAGCGATATAAGATTACTGCTCTCATTAGCATAGATTATGCATTAGTTAGTAAATCGAAATCTGTAACCGACATTAGCCTACTCAAGTTATCCATTAGTAAAAATTTCGCCATTTTATCATTTTTGTTGAGGCACACATTTTGTGAAACATTTTAATGCCATTATTTAAAAAGAGTGGCAACACATTTGTTTAAATATAATTTTATTTTTTACAAATTCAACTTATAAGTACGATTTTTTCATGCATCAAAGGTTTCATTTTTGTACAAAAATATGTTTGATTTTTAAATTTTTTTCGTGCATGTCTGAATTAGTCATATATGCAAAACGAAATACAGTAAGTTTCATATAACGCCAGGTTCTTAAGTCATTGTGTATTGATTTGAAACGGAAGCGTAAGAATCTAAATAAATGGTAATGCTATCAAAATATGATCATCCTATTTAATTGAAAAGGGTATATTACTTGTAATTTAACCTTAGCTGTGAAATCAATGCTCATTTTGATTTTATATTTTATGTGGCATTCAACACATCACGGTGCATTGAAACTAGTCGGGTTTCGGAATATAAAATGCAATAGGTCTATTACTTTGGTTTTTCGCCTATAGACTTAACCAAATCCATTATAGGTGACGAGGAATTACAAAACCTCATAAAAGAGAAGACTTAATAAGGCTTTATTTTAAGACTAAGCCCCACCTGCTTATTGCATGGATAAGGTTGTTATCAAAACTCCGAAGCGCCAGCATATCTCCGAAAGTGTATAGCAAAATAACCCAATCAAGAAAAAGTAGCTCTAATCAAATATCACTTTAAATAACATCATATTATAGTCTGCTTAAACACAGAATCCTGCCAATATAATAGCAATCAAAGTACAATCAAAACTGACTTATGTGCTTTTGAAGGTAAAAATCTGTTAATTTATTAATTGCGATTATTAATGTTCCCGTAAAAATATGCACGTTCGGCTCAGCATACTCTGAGACTTAAAAATTATGATTCTATTCTGTTGCTCTATTTGATAATACTCTATATTCAAAAGAGAATCGAACAACCGCTTTAAAGAAATTAAGTTATTTTGTTGAGATTTGATTTAAATTATTTGTATTTGCATAAACACAATATTTTGAAAATCATTTAAAGTTTTTTCAAAACGTCAGCTGGAATTATCCTATCTACTTTGAATAAATGATCCTGAATTCCTACTTAATTATGAAAAACATTGCAACGTTTATTCTGAAAATCGATAATCATACATAAATTCATAAGTTTCTGCACATTCATTAAGGTATATTTGTTTCATTGTGATCAATATATGTGGCAAAATGTTTGGTAAAATGTTCGGACTAAAATTAATATCAATCACATCTTATTTAATTCTTTACACTGCATCTTAATATTGATGCTAGTCACACGTATGAAATATTCCGACATTGAATGTTTATTCTTAATGTAAGGCACAAAATTTAAAAGCGAATGTCACACTGCAATGTAAAAATAACGAATAGAAAATCATAAAATTGGCGCTTATCTAATTATCGACAAACACTGTACTTGAATATAATATTACCTAATTTTTTTCTAAATAGTCACAAACATAACATTTCATAAATATCACTCGACATATTTTGGTATTGTCAATAAAATTTCAGCAATTGCATAAGTGATTATATTATTGATGTTTTTTATAGACTCAAGAGTTGAAAACATTATTAAATTAATTAATTAATTAATTAATTGAAATAATTAAAATTTTGCACATAAATGCAAAAGTCGAGTTAATCACACATGCTGGTGTGTAAAACGAATATTTAGTTGAAACGGCGTAAGGGTTCAATTTAATAACACAAAATTAATCTAAGAAACTTATGATATGTTTTTAAAGCAAAGATTACGAAATGATACGAAATCTGCATAGAAAATATTTTGGACACATTTGTGCATTTTATATTGCTTTTGCTTGCAAATTACAAAGAACAACGTATATTGCCAACAGTATTCATAATAATTAATGTTCATTTCGATACTACTTCCTCATATAGGGCGGTGAATGTTCTACAATGACATATTGGGGAGGGTTTGTTTTTATATTAGGTCTAAAGGGACGTCACATAGGCCCCACCAAAAGGAAAAGTCTAACCAAATACATTAGTTCCTAAATAATTGAAAATTGCGTGAAGTTAGCGACAGAGTGGCTCAGTTGTTAGAAAAATATATTCCGAATCAGAGGTGCCCAGGTTTGAGCCGTATCCGTGGCAAATTCTGGACAGTACTTGATGAGTTCCCAAAAAGCACGAAACCGGGTTACTGGATGAATTGCTTCTTTTATATTACACAATGCTTATTTTTAACTGACAAAGATATGCAGTTACAGGGTCAAATTTTTATATCATTATCGCAGCCTTGATTAAAGTAAATATTTATACTAGTCCGTTACTATAATTTTTATTTTTACTTTATAACGAATTTTCCTTCATGGTCTCAGGATGACTACGTAAAATGTTAGCGCATCAGTACGAGTGTCTGATAGAAGTTTCTTAAACTATATGACTATTAATACAAAATCACTTGGCGCTTAAACCAAAGAAGCAAATTTGATGACTGTGATCGGCGCAATTAATTTCTAACTACATGAATATTATATAAATATCACTTAATCAAGACTAGATAGTACCAATAGTGGTAATAGCAGCATTTCTGATTTCAGTACTTTCATTATTATTTTAATGTGATCCTTAATATGTAGTTCTCATAATGTCTATAGAATTCTAAAGCATTTAATGCATGCAGATGCTATTAGTTTGATATTTGCCATTCATTAATTTTACTAGGAATGGTGTTCAATTTATTCTATAAACTTGACTTTCTTAGACGCATTTAATTAATACGAAATTTATAATCGATTTGTCTAATAGCATGAATGTTTAACGAAACTAATCAAGGTTATTTCCATGGACGTCTATAATTGTCAGTTCCACATTCTGTTGTAGTAAAATATATGCGAGATTATTTATAGCGTAGTGTGCAATTCAGATATTCCAAAAATATATAAAATTACCTGACTGATCTTCGTTGCAAAACTTATTATAACGAAAAATTAACTTAACTTTCGTTCTAATTCGCCCTTTACGAACTTTCATTTTCGCTGATATAGAGCGTCTCATACAACCAAATTTAAAAAAAGACATATTTGCATCAGCTGATTCTTTAAAACTAGAACGCTTTAACGGAACTGACATAAGCTAGCTTGGCATGTTTCCAATTATACAGACTGGTCGAATACGGATCATTTGGCCATTTGAACGTGCATGACATTAAATGGGATCGTTGGTAAGAGGTGAGACAGTTGTTGACGGTCTACAGATATTCTAAAACATTGATAGATGCTACGCGGTTATCTGGAAACCTCATATGTCTGTGATCTTAGGCATGCCGTTGACAAAGAGGCACAGGGTAGATGCGGACCCGATAAGAGCTCTAGTTCTGTATTCAAAATGAAACGGAAACTGTTCGTTTGCCAAAAATGCTCTAAGGCATTGGATAAAATAGGATGAAAAATAAAGTATTTGTTAAAATAACAACTGCATATGGATTTGACAAACAAGGGAGAAATTCTTTGTTCATTTAGTTTATTTTTAACAATTTAATATATTTAGGACTTATTTATAACCATTCAAAATTCCACACTTATTGCGTGCAATCATAAATATTGGCGAAATTATTTCTTATGATAATTAATTATGAGCTTGAAATTTTAAATAAAATTCTTATACGTTGAAAATGAAATATTAATTATGAAAATATAAATTTTTACTTGTGTACACGTTATAATTTCATTTATAATTAATTATTGTTCTGTTTATTTGCATAATTGTCACAATTAAGGTGAATAAAATTTATAAAGTTTAAAAAATGGTGGAAGGCCATGTTGCACTATAAATGCTTTCTACAATGGTTAAAATATTTTCAAACTTCAATAAGACATAATTAAGAATTCATCAGGTATTTAATAAGCAGAATGAGTCACAAACGCCTAGGCTATATTTATAAGACTATAGTTAAATTCATATATATATATACATATATATATATATATATATATATATATATATATATATAATGACGATTACAATATTCAAATTCGCAGTACCACTGCATTTTGAGCAGATGGCTATTAGAAAAACGGTTCTTAGAAATAATAGACATTTTATAATAAATTAAGATTCCATATGTTTCAGTAGCCACTTTGGAATCCAAGAACCCTTCTATGGCTCTATTTACGGCTGAGTGAATAAAAGTAAATTTTGCAGGCATATGCTGAAGAATTAAAATGAACAACACTCGAGATAATTCTGAAAGCAGAATCCGAACTTTAGAAATTAAATATAAATTAAGAATTACTGCATAAGTTTATTTTAAATAAAGCAGGTACTTTATACTAGCAATCTCCTACTTTGCTTAAATAAAATCAGTTTCTAATTAGCACGGTTTACGTTGATAATTCTCAAGGGCTGTCTCTTTTTCAATAAGCACAAAAAAGTAGTTGAAGTGCATAGTTTAAAAAATTTTAAATGAAACCATTATAGGGAAATCTTCGGGAATCAGCACAAACGACCAAACTCACATAGACGAACCGCCTGGTACAAGTAAAAGAGTCTGCACTCAAATGTTAGAGCATGTTTGATATTTTATTGCACTTAATGTGAATGGTTTCAGAGCCTCCTTGTTCTCTTTTAAGGTTATAATTTTATGTTGTGAAAATCATTTTGTGTCATGTATGTTGAGTCTCTGGTGGACGTTTTGGAATTCAAGCACACTCGCATATCCTATACTTGTCTTAAACTTTTGATTGCACAATTTCTATGCAGTCACATTTATTAACAGAATATAAAAATGTCACAATTAACCAATCATTGAATGTTCAGATTTGAATAAAAATTCCTTACATAAAGTATGCGAGTACGAGGAAATCACAAATCCTAATTTATTTAACCAGGCCTACAATAAAACAAAACTACTGTCAATCATATTTTTAGAAGCGATTTGCTGTATACATTTTCAAAATCAAGCCAAGTCCAATTCCAACTAAAGAGGATACAATTTAACAATAATTGATTGCGCTGGTGGTGGTAACAATTCTTTAAATCAAGTTTGCGAGCTTGAATTAAACACCAATCCCATTGTATTAACCAGGCGTCGAACAACATAATAAAACTACCGCCAGCTGCAACGCATTGACGCGTTTCGACCTTCCATGATCATCATCAGAGTACGACGGCAAACTGACTAGCGAGGATCAAACCACATTGAATATATATGGAAATCAAATTTAGATATGCGGCTCTCACCTCTAGCAGTCTTGCATACATTGAACTTGACTGGAAATGTCGGCTGCACAATTTCTATGCAGTCACGAACATTAACTGTTTGCAGCTTTCGCCACATATACATATATAGGCAATACAATTTAACAATACTTGATTGCGCGGGTGGTGGATACAGGCAAAATATTTTCCTTAAGTTTGCACTTCAATGGTGACTTGCAAGGTACAGTAATCGAATGACGATCAAACCGGATCATTAAGGCAAAGTTCTTTCGGCAAATGTTAACATCAAGAACAACAAAATGGTAATCATGAGGTTGGTTTTCAATGATTAATTGTCAATTACATCGAAATACATTATTGTCTACAAAGTTTACTTTTTTTAAGTTTGCATATGTTTAGAACGGTCGAGGCAGGTATAAATCGAAGAAATCCAAAAGAATTTACCGCAGAAATTGACTGAAATCATACTAAAACCTTAAAAGTATGAAATATTTCAGAATATATTTTTTAAAAGGGGACATATATAATTTTACGACTTTCTCAGTTCTATAAAAAGTAAACTCCGAAATACCATTCTACATATTCGAAACCCTTCATATTTAAAAACAAGCACCTGGCCTAGACATTCAATATTTCGACCGACATGAAATTTTACTCAATAGGCCATATCAGCACAATTTTCTTGTTTTGTGGCATACGCGAAAATGAATTGGAACAGTATCAACAAACGTTTGATTGAATTCGCAACAAATTGAATTATAAATAGCTTCGCCAATCGAAGTTACAGAAGTCGCACGACAAAACGAGCGATAAATAATGTAATCTGCACTAACTGCGCAGTTACCATGAAAATTGAGACATGAAAGACGAAACACGAGAAAAATGTACGCACAGGCAATAGTCAACAGAGCGAAAGCCTGGGCAAAATTCAATCCATCAGTACAAGAGTAACCAAATCTCAATCATCACTTTTAAAAAGAAGAATATTGAACTGCGCATACACGTGGACGCACGGTAACAAAATCCACACGCACCCACGAACCTACACACAATTGATCACCAACAATCTTATAAATGTTAACAATAAATATGCGCAGAGCCAAAAAACAAAGTTATTTCTCTCCTGATACAATGAAATCTCAGCATGTATTTCTCCAAACATATTGTAATCAGTAATGAAGTATTCTCGAAATATGTCTGTTATGATTCAAAATTAACATATAATTGTTTGCCAAATGTTTACTTCATTAAAATTAATAAATGTATGGAGATGTGTGCAGAGCTATGTGTCCATTTTATTACATTAATCATGAACGTTGCTCCACTCCCATGTATGCGGTTATAGTCCTCACATGTCATTTTGTAAATTCCTTTTTAAGTTGGAAAATTAGTGTCCAGGTTAATGAATTATTTAAATATGATTCTTATATTATATTTCAATTCAAACTTTTTTATTTTCCTGCTTAGTTTAGAATCTGATGATGCCCTGACTCTAAAATCCTTTTATTTGACCGTGAAATTCATCATATCTGATTGTAAGAAATTCAGAGGTTACGCATTAACAATTTATATTTCCCACAGTCTAATTTATTCAATTGCCATACAGATGATGTCCACTAGTCTAAGGCTTCTAATTGCTAGTGAATTTAAGATAACGATTTTATTTCTACACATATGATAAACATCTCTTTCTTGTGTTGTTCTACTTACAGTTAAATTAGTATAAAAAAATGGTAATTTGCCAATTTATTTATGTTCAATCAAAAAGATCAGTTTAATTATTTGATAGTCTAAGTTTAAGAAATTTATCATTTCACTATGACCATGGTTCCAAACAAATAATATGTCGTCTAAACATCTTATATAAATTTGTGACGTTAGAGTCGTCATATCTGGGTGGTTTTCTCCATTTATTTCTTACGATATAAAAATTAATTTTTCCATTGGAATAACTGTAATTGGTTTATAAAACATCGAAAATATTCCCGTTATTTTGATATTGGTATACCTTATTGGTGTACCTTAATACTACATTTAACTTCGCTAACTTATCGGTTTTGTTCAACGATAGTCTCAACCAAATGATATGAATTCGCCAATGTATGGTCTATGGCGTTTGAATGTTCACGTTTTCTTTATTATAAAAACTTTTAAATTTTGTATGTGCGGGAGAGCTGAATATGGGAAATGACTATTATAATGCTACTGATTATATTCATCATAGCTAAATCATAAACTCTCTTTGCATAGTTTTGTTACCATGTACTTGATCTAAATCAACAGTTACGCTTTGGTCGTATTTAGAGCAAATATAATAAATCGTGTACTTCTTATGATCGATGCGTTTAATTCTTGCAGATAAAGAATATCATGACGGCGTCTACGTTCGCAGCAGACTAAACTTTCTGTTAATCACTTCATGAACGCTATATTCCTTATTGACCATACAATTCTAAACCAAAATGATCATTTCCATGCAATTTATGCTGCTACTGAGACGACTAATATCGGTATTACATTATCAATGACGTAGCTAATCAATATAAAGTATAGCAACCGAATATTTTAGCACGGACTGTACAGACCAATTAGATTTATGTATGGACACTATAAAACCCAATACCTGAATTTTGTTTTAATAAAAACACAAAAGAAGTTGGGAATGGCATATTGAATTAAACTCTGATGAAGAACATGTTTATATGAATATATTTTAGTAGAATGGAAACATTTCATAAGTACGCAAGTAAATTTAATCTACAAGCGCCCTTTCGTCATCAATTTACTCTAATCAGTAAAAGCCTATATAATGCGAAATTTCGGTTGCGAAGAAGATTAAGCACAGAACACTAAATAAAGTTCTGTACTGTTCAAGTCCATGCTGCTACTACTAATATGGAACCAATAAATAGGATAGAAGAATAGATAATTAATTAAATTGAAATTCTTATGCAACGTTTAGATTATACCGACAGCTTATATGTAATCATATAACATCCTCATATTTTACTTTAATATATATATATATATATATATATATATATATATATATATATATATATATATATGAAGTCACTTGCTTTCAGTACGCAGTAATTCCTGTTTATAAACAATAGACTCACGCAATAAAACCGTAATCAGTCACAAAACCAATGTTGTATTAAAATATCATCATTCACTTGGATTATTGTTCTACAAAATAGGCATGCAAAATACATAAATAATGTAAAACGCATTAACGCCCACACCAAGTCAAATTAGTTAAAAATAAAAGAATAACGAATTTCAACAAGTTTAAAAAACGTTTCTATAAAAATCGCATAGTTTACGACAATAGAGACTATTCTTTACATAGCATTATAAGGACCAATAAACTTGGCTGTAATATTGAAATTGTGGTTCTGTATACGCAGAAATTATTATGTTCTTAAAGGGCCTATACCAAATGGACCTACCGAGAGCCATGCTATATATATATATATATATATATATAGTTATATATATATATATATATATATATATATATCTACAACAAGACTTAATGTTAATAATTTATTTGTATTGTCAATTCAATATACTGTAATCAAGGAAAACTCAAATTGAAGCAGCCGTGTAGCTCGAAGTTAATCGTGCATGCAATCAGATTAAGCCACAGAAACTCTGCAGATGAAAGTAAATTTATTCGTTAATTTAACGATTTTGACCACTATTGTGAAAAATATTGTGCATTTGGCTTTAATTTTTCGTTCATTCTACGCTATTTAAAAAATAAATCAATGAATTTGTGGAGGTAGTAGATTGCATAAATTCTGTAAATATTCTATGATATAATTGGTTGAGCGATTCTGCAATTCTGACGAATTTAATTAAATTGCGGTGTTTTTATATCTGACTATTCTTATTACATTACAAAGTTTATTAAACAGGCGTAACATATGATTTGATTCTGCTAAACTGGAACATGTTTGTCTTCATTAAACGGTTTTGATAGTTGTTGCAATAAAAATGCGAAACGCGATAATGTGTTTGAATAATATTCAAATTGAATTTGGCTTTTCTCTCCACATCTCGCTTAAATGTTGCACGTTTATTCGAATTTCTTGACGAAGTATTTTTTACATAAAATAAGTAATGTTGCTTTTAAGATTGCATTGACATTAAAGATATCGTATGGCTTAGTGTTATATATTGTGAAGCCGTGTTCCAATTTCACAATTTCATGATGACAAAACATTAAAGTACATGCCACAATTGAATAAAACAAAAACGTTTTTTGAGCCTAAAAATTAAATCGCATCTTGATAAACGTCCTCCAACGTAAAGAGCATTCATTTTCTGAGCATCGAAATCAGAATGACAGAAAAAATTGATCATTTTGAAGAAACATCAAGTAAAAATGCGTACGTATATTTAAGATTATCTGACGCATATCTTTATAGTCTTAAACAAATATTCTAGTTGTGCGTAACAACACACAAACGTAAAACATTTGATATTTTTGTATACGTATTATATAAATCTTGAGCACTAAAAAATTAAAAAATTTCATGGCTACCGATTAAAATCAAATATGCAAATTTCAGCAATATTTATATTTATTAATTAAAAATGCATATTTCGATTGCAAACATTTTCCAGGAAAATATTACATGTTAATAAATAAATATGCAAATAAATAAATCAATAAATAAATAAATATTCATCGTAACTGCATCATGGATAAGAGAAAGATACATTTTGACATATAAAAATATTTGATTTTCATTCTCTCCTGAATTATGAAAAAATTAATATGTATCATGAAGATATACGCACAGATTATTCTATGTAATACATGGACACTATTTATAATTTTCGTGCATTGCCACAGAATATGACACGTAACTAGTATATGCCTCCATAAATTGTGTCACAATTTATTAATCTGAAGCACTTAAAACATTACTCAATTAATCCTGTGGTTGCCTTTGATAATGACATTAAATTTAATACCATGTGAAAAATTTGTATGCTGTTTCAATAATATTTTACACAATAACAGATGTGTATTTACGATTCAGTTTGGCTAGGCGATTAAATAGGAATAATTTTTATCGCATAATAAAATTTCTGGTCAATCGACCGATGTAAACTGATCGACAACTTGTACAAATATATTGATAAATAATATTTTTCGTAGATATTAGACTGCTTTAATCCATATTGCTTATAGACGCTACTGCGAAAATCATTTTTATTGAATAAGCATGTTAAAGCAAATTCTACTTCCTACTATTCTACTTTTTATTCTCCTTTCAATATTTGACTCATTAAATTGGAAATTGGAGCCATTAGACTTCAATGAATTTCGCGTTTGTATACTCCTTATATTTAGATCTCTGTCTAACAGGGTTGTCATATCTGCAAAATTAATTTACTTATAATACAAAATCACAATATTGTAAAAATTTGAAAACTACACAGTCAATGCTTATTTATCTTTCAAAAGAGGAGTTTAGTTTTGCCACACCTGAACATGTCTTCAATATATGATATTTAATGTAGCAAAATTTCAAAATCAGGGGTAAAAATGTGTTAAATAAATACATTATATTTGCATAAATTAAGGCTCTCATTGCATGGAATTTAGTGTTTAAGCAAACGTTTTTTATACAAAAAATCATCAGTTTTGTTTTAAGTAATCGAGCAATCCATTCTATGCAGATTTTACACGGCTTTTGATACATTTGAAAGATGGATTAGCATATATCAGTCTTTTGGTCGGGTACCGCTTCACTGCTTTTTTGTCATTGTTTGTATTTCAAATTTCCATGAGAAGCACATGTTCTTTACAATAAAATTTGTCCTAACTAATATGTCTAAATCTGGTGACAATTTGCCTTCTAAAAATTTTTGGGAAATTGTGACAGTGTGTTAGATTAAGGGTTTTGCACACACAAATGTATAATATACGATGATCCAAGCTACTATAATATTTCTGCGTTTTCATCTATATTTAGATGTGTGTGCCTGATGATTAAAGTGTCGGCAACGCTTGTCTGTGATTTTTCGTAGTATTTGACAGGAGAAGTTGTAGTTTTGATATTTCCAGGTAGAACACGTAAAAGCTTGGTGCTGAACAACATAACTGACTTTTTATTGCTCATCCATTCACTTGGGTGCAATATTAGTCATTATATTTGTATTATACATCTTAAATTAACGTCTTAAGTAGTACGATTTGACGAATTGTAAGTAAAGAGATTTTTGGGGTGTTGTTATCTAGGAATTTACTGAGGAAACAACTACTTTAGTCAACTCTTAAAAAACAAGTTTGCGAACTTGAATTAAACACCAATTCCATTGTATTTAACCAGTCGTCGAACAACTTAACAAAACTACCGTTAGTCGCAACACAGTGACGCGTTTAGATCTTCCATGATCATTATCAGTGTACGACGGCAAACTGATTAGCCAGGACCAAATTAGATTTGCGGCTCTCACCTCTAGTTGTCTTGAATACATAGTACGTAACTGGAAATGTCGGCTGCAAATATCTATGCAGTCACAAACATTAGCTGGTTGTAGCTACACACGTACACACACACACATATATATATATATATATATATATATATATATATATATAGACAAAGCAATTAAACAATAATTGATTGCACGCGTGGTGCAAAATTGCAATCATGCTAGCGAGATTGAAGTGAACACCAATCCCATTGTATTTTAACCAGTCGTCGAACAACATAACAAAACTACCGTCAGTCGCATCAGAAAATGCGTTTAGTCCCATGATCATGACTAGAGTACGACGCAAAACTGACTAGCCAGGATCAAACCGCATTGCATATATATGGAAAGCAAAATTAGATATGCGGCTCTCACATCTTGTAGTCCTGAGTTCATTGCTGGTTATAGCTTTCCAAACACACACACACACACACACACATATATATATATATATATATATATATATATATATATATATATATATAGGCAATGTATTTAAACAATGATTGATTGCATGAGTGTTGGTAACATTTCTTTAAATCAAGTTAGCGTGCTTGAAGTGAACAACAATGCCATTGTATTTTAAATACTTAGGGTGGCTTCAAAATGTTGTACAGTATGGCCGCACGTGAGTCAATTCTATTTCCTTGTCTAAGACAGAGTATTATGTTAGAAATTTCCTTAGCCAGAATGAGTCACTTACTACCCTTAAAACTAATCTTGCCAATGATCAGCACTCAGCTTCACAAACTGGCGAATCGGCTAACAAAGCCATACAGCCGGTTCAAATTTACATTTTATACATATGTGTTGTCGACAATTAATTTTCCCAATAAAGTAAAATTTGACAATAACAGAAAACTAAAATAGTTATCCTCCGATGTCATAAATCTGAATTATAATATACTTACTGATAAAGCTGTCGATTTATTTTGTATTTCCATTGCTAAATTCCACGCATCAATCATGGTACTTACAATACATATAATACGTATTATTTAACAAGCAAACATAAGAGGTGATGGAAAGTTTGCTAAAGTTTCTACAAACTGATGTTACATTTTTTATCTACAAATTCATGACTGCAGCGCCTTATTAAAAAATACTGCTGTACATACCCAAGACATATTGATGAAATTTTCAATATAATTGATGCAGATTTTGAACTACAGTGGAACGTCGAGCTGCCTTACATACGAGTTTCTTGAGATACGAGTCGGAGCTCGGGCCATATTTGCGTTCAAGATACCAGCCCAAATCCGAGATACGAGCCGTATTAGTGGAGCCTCCCACCAGTTGGCGCGCAGGGTCGAGCATCATCCGAGATAATCTCTCGCTCACTTGCACGTGTTACCCACTTGAATCGAAGTGTATCTTGTGCTTGATTTTTTCCGTTATTACTGAAATTTTTTTTGTGTTATCATGGGACCGAAGAAAGTGAGTGCTAAGGACAATGGTGACAGGAAGAAGAGAATGATGTCGATAGAACTAAAGCAAGAAATAATAGAAAAGCATGAGCGCGGCGTACGAGTGATTGAACTCGCAAAGATCTATGTCCGTAGTATATCGATAATTTGTTCGATATCAAAGCAGAATGATGCCATTAACAGTGCTACACCAGCAACAGGGAACCACAATTTTCTCCCAATTAAGGAAAAATATACACGAGGAAATGGAGAAGCTTCTGCGCGCGTGGGTGAAAGAGAAGGAGTTGCCAGGAGATAAACTGACGGAGACGGTAATATGGGAGACTGGTATGCCGTGTATCTATATAATTTATTTGCATTTGTGGCACAAAATCCATAAGTTCATCGCATTGTCTTTACTTGACATAGGAAGTTGGCTGTCAAAAATATAAAATATACCGAAAACAGATATAGACATAACAGTAAATCTATTATTACTACGGTGAATTTATCTAAAATAAGAATGAATGAGACTCTATTTATCCTATTGAATAAATCAAATCTGCACTAAAGAAATCAATTACCAAAAACGCGCGTTGTTTCTTTATAACTTTATTTAAATAACGTTTGTTTAAAAATGACATCTTAAGTGAAATATTAGGGTTAAGCAACAACAGGAAATCCGTCATATTCTACTATTTAAATGAATCAAACATTTTAAATATTTTCTTCAAGAATAAAAAGCGGTGACCATTAGGATGAACAACAAAACTTCTATTAAGCATAAACGTGAATGATAAACTCTCTACTTTCTTAAAGTCCAATATCACATAATCATACAAATGCAGTAGCAGATTACTGTGGTATGTAGACTGGACAAACCAATTACTAATGCAGAGAATCCAGAACATTTACGACAAAACATAGATCGACAACAAAAAACATTTCCACAAAACTGAATAGGTCTTATATAGAAGTCAACTTCCAATCCAAGTGGATGTTTTAGTTAAGCAAAATAGGAAAAAACGTTACACACAAACGAAGCTACTGTTGCAACATCCGCAAGCTTCCGCAAAATAGGCAAGAACCTATTATGCATGATTGGAATACAACATTATGAGTTGTTTGGGCATATGGTAGAGCGTGTTTCAGCACAGGATTTTATGTCTTTTTGTTCGTGTTTGTATTTAATATTTATTTAATCCAACTTTATCTCCTTCTCAAAATTAACTTGATACAATACCAGATACTGAGTTTAATTATCATGAAAACAAATAGCTTTATTTAACTGTGTTGGAAAGACAAGCTTTAAAATAACTTAATGTTCTAGTACACAAATTTTAAAAAAGACACCGTAAGTAGTTTAGAATGAAATAAAATTTACATATTTTAAAGCTTTACACACACGAAAATTTGTCAGGAGCCTTTCCCATGTTTTGACATGAGATCTATATTTTAATCAGTCTAAATTTTTTAACCAGTGTACGTGACTGCAATCTTATTTGACGACCAATATAAATATCATCATTATAGCTTATGCATTAGTGAACATTACTTATGTCCACCGTGAGTGACGTTTTCGTGAGATGGTTTAGAAAATACTCCACTTGCATGGAAAATAGTGGTTTTCTGTTTCAAGAATGCCCGCATCATAATGGGTGCTTGTTATGAGACATGTGTACCACTTTTGCACATGCCAAAATGTGTCCGTCGAGAAGGACCTGGAATTAGAAATTTTTATACGTTTTATCTAAACCCCGAAAAAAATTAACTACAGTTTCCTCTGTGAAAACGTTTTTAAATATTGACGTTATTTCAAACGAAACGTTTACCTTATTTTAAAATTTAATTTTGGGTTAAATACTGTTTGTTGCGGAGAACTAATATATAAATAAATAAATAAATAAATAAATAAATAAATAAATAAATAAATATATATATATATATATATATGCAAGTATGTATTAGGTGTTGGAGCCTAACAACAAATTAGTTCAGTTGCGACCAGAAGGATAAGCCAAAGACGGCATGAACGGAAAGAATAATCTCAAGCAAATTCGTTTCGTGCTTACTGGCGACCCATCAGTAGGAGCCGGTATTACGCCCTTAACCACTATTTATTTCGGCGAGGAATGTGAGATAACATCACAGTATATTCTCCTAGTCGAATGTGCAAACTAATTTGTTACTAGATTCGCAACACCTAATACATACTTGCATTTAATTTCGGTTACTGTTTACAATAACACGTAATACAGTAACTGTAAAATTTTTATAGTACTTTATACGGTAATTTAGTTATGCATTAGCTGAAGAATATCTTAAACATTATGATGGTCACATATATTTCATTTTTGTGTGTTTTTCATTGTTCGTACATTGTTGGAAATACGAATTCCACCTATCTAATATCATTTTAAAGGCTCTAGGAAGTGAATTAATCTTAGTCAACATTTACACGAAACTCAATAATTTTAACTCAACTTTGTCTATTTCATCTGATGTAAATTGCAGAATCACGAATATTATTTCATCATCAACTAAAATGTTGTCCAAATATTGTATATATTCTATTTTGCAAATATTGAAATCACTTTGAATTAATCAGAGAATGTTGCATTGATATCTGTATTTTTACTGTTTTCTTTATTTAATGCAAAATTTTACATTCGACTGTGCATTGGGTATTGTGACCTAGTAACTGATAGGAACTGAACGATTAACTAAGTCAGTGTGAACAAAAGGTATACCCTCATTTATTCATGCGTTTCGTGTTTCCTGGCGACTCATCAGAAGAATCGGTTATACGCTCAATATTTACAAGAAATTTGGTCAAGTAATATGTGGTAATTCGATGGTACAATATTCTATATAAATATGCTTTCAAATAGTAGTAAAGGGAACTTCACATATGGTCTTCGAAAGAGCGACTAAAAATCTCCCTATTTATATTACATACCGAACCCACAAAGATTACTAAAGCGATTGGTATCGAGACAGACTAAATTTCCACATCAAAGAGAAATAAAACTAATAATATACGCCTGTTTCTAATACCAATCTGTACATAATGACCTTGATGTTATACTTTAAAAAATACGTTCGGCGCAACTAAACGATTTCTGATATGATGCGAAGTCAGTTAAATAAAACTAAAACGTGTTAATAAATGGTTTTAATTCGTTTAAAAAAATCGAATTATATTTTAAAATCAATATCGCGCTTTCATGATGGGATATATAAACTTTATTGCGTATACATTTCATTTTTTAATATTTTAAGTTTAGGTATATGTATTTTATGTTGTGTATTGGAATGGCAATGCAAATATTCATAAAGTGGTGTCAATATGAAAAAACTGATCAAATGTCTACCCTGAAAACGTAAATTAACAGCCTATGACGACCAAATCTTTAAAAGGGCTGCATCTGGTTTCTGATATACTGAACAAGGACAAAAGCAGTTTGGGAAATAAATACCTCAATTATGTGAAATTATCCAAATACCTTAACATTAAATGTTTGCATATAATTGTATATTGGCAATAGGAATTACCTAAATTTGCAAAAATGAAAAAGACTTACAGCATTATGACGCATGAGCCCTATCGCAGCAGAAGAACAATTTGTGCTTAAAAATCTTTACTTTGGCCTTTTTGTCGTAAAATATATAACACTATGCTCTAAATAGTGTGACAAAATATTTAAATAGCGACATTTCAATCAATATCTTCCAATTATTATATTCCATTTCACCCTTTTCTAATAATATAAGCTGATATATAGAATAATAATTATAAGAACACGTTAAAAGGAAAACAACATAGAAATTATTTAAAGAAATTCTGCTATATCGCGCGAAATTTTATTAACAAAATAACATCAGAAGATTGTCTACAAAAAATTCCACTACCAATGAATAGTCTGAAAAATTAAATATAAATGATAAAATGTTACATCGTTATGAATATTTCCGTGAATGTTTCGATTTCTTAAATAATGCAGTTGTTAGTAACAAATAACTAAATTATTATTAGATTTAATTTGAAAATAAAGAATGCGTATGCGTCTTATCATCGTTAAATTTGAAATAACTCAAGTTATTGATCAATGGCAACATAATCATTAATTATCATTAGTAGTCGTAATCAGGATATTTTTAAGAAAACCTGATTGAAGTGCTATGAATATTTTTTTTCAATGAGAAAATTGCAATTTATTCTTTTTAGAGTAGTATTTGAAATATTTCGAAATTGCACATCTATGCTACTCGTAGCAGTATGAAACTGATTATAAAAATTCTTTCAGTGGAAAAAATGTTACAATTTGGTCTTTCTAAACTTCGCAATGCACTGATAAGAGTAATACACTCATTGACTAGGTATGAGAGACTTCATTAGTAATGTAAATCATTTGAATTAACCTAACTAAATAAAGACTGAAATTACTAGTTAAGAATAAAGGATTTTAATAAAATGGTTTCATAAATGTCATGTGTTTGTTCTGTAGACCTTGTTTATATGTTGGTAATTAAATTAATAGGTCCATTTATGTTAGTTGTTTACTTAATGTTTTACCTTAGGCTATTCATTCAACTGGTGCATGTTATTTATTACGATTCATTGAAAACATGCTTACTAAAATATTGCGCCACTTTTATGCCTTTATTAATGTTAGCCATCGATAGCGCAAGTGCGTATTAGCAAAAACCTCCTTGCGTAAAAACAGACTTTATATCAGCTTACATTGTAAGGCTTCCATAAAAAAGGAGAAAAGTTTCACAATAATGAGGTGTTTGAGCATAATTCCAATGTATAAAAGCTACATCACGATATTTTATTTTTTTAAAGTGTCAGATGTCCTTCTGAGTTGTCTCTGCTTTCTTTACAGCAGAATAGCGATAAGTAAATATATTGTAATAACTATAATTAACCAACAGTTGTGAAAAATGTCGTATACAGGAATCAATGTAACAACAAGATAAATGCTTAAAAAATGAAGGCTGTTTTGTTTTCTTTTAATTTGACAACATCTACAAGTATCTAGATATTTTGTTAAAACATAGGGCACAGTTAAATTCAGGCCGGAATAGAAATGGTATTGTGCTGAAAACAACATTGTATTTAAACAGTAACACAAAATTGTCTGAAAAATTACAAAATCTTGTAGAACGTCAACCAGTATGAGATGCTGAGGGCAAATTTCTTCATCAGATAATATTATCAGAGTGTGGCTTTAAGATTATTAACAAAGAAATATTTATAATACTATAAAGTAAATAAGGCATACATACCTGGTTGAAGAATTTAAACACCGATTCGTCTCTTTCGGTTATATTTGCCAATAAGATATTGATTCACGTTGCTCACCGTATTACACAAAAATTAAAATCAATTATTGCGGTTTAACAACAATGCATCAATAGCAATTCATGGCACAATAACAAAACACATACATCCACACGCACACGCACACGCACACACACACACATATATATATATATATATATATATATATATATATATATATATATATATATATATATATATATATATCCAGAATTTTCCAGAATTTTAGCGGTTCTTGATATAAGCCAAGGATCTTGGCCTCATTTCCTTAACAGGTCAATCGTTTGTAGTATAAAACCAAGTGCATTGTTCTCTATTTTAAAATATGTAACAATTTTTGTTATTGTTCATACTTTTCTTTTTCTGTAACGTCTATGATATCGCTTACAACGTAAAAACTCCAACGAGCCGCCTCCGAAATTCCATAAAGAATAATCCATCATTCTACCTAGGATGTGATATTTAATTCAAAACGAGTAACTGTAGGTTTTTAACGTGTTTTGTCGGCATAATATTTAAATATGGCCTAAGTTAGCAAATACAGCTGATATCTAGATTAAGTTCATCGAAATTTGGCACTCGTCAGTAAATGAAACCGGGGAATTAGTTCAGAGTCTCGCAAAAAACATGTCCACCGCCAACGACTTGAATTGCATATTATTATCTTAAATAACAGATTTTCTTTATGTTAGTTATTTGAACAAACTAAATACCCCCAATTTCGCAGTTAAAGGCAAACTCCATTTCGACTAAAGTAGTGATGTTTTATTCAAGGTGAGAGGCGCAACTTGAACGTATTTTGAATTTGTTAAATTTTAGCCGTTGATAAGGTTTTAATTTAAATTTATTATTAAGAATTCTTTCGAGTTTATGCGACACGCAGCAGTCGTTAGTAGAATGGCCGAAGCCGAAATTCGAATCCGACGCAAATTGTTTAGAATAACACAACTCAATCTGTGCTACACTGAAGATGCGCGTCGGATGTAAAAGCCTAAAATATATTACTGTTGAAATAGTTTTTTTCACCAGTTTGGTGAATAGCCGCAGTCAAGATTTGACTCCGGATCAAGTGGTTTAGTTTAACTCAACTCAATAATTAAATTATTGAAAGTTATCATAACTCGAGCTGTGCGACTGGATGCCACACAAATTATTGTGTCGGGCACATTAACTTCAGTCTTGCAACGAGACTACTGCGCTGTAAAGTTTAGATTTGACACTATTAAATACATTATATACAATCTTTACATAATAATTTAATTCAGCATTACTCGTACTGGTGGCATTAAGCTTGTTATATAACGACAGATCACGAGCAGCTAGTCACATCTTCA